>JASFDD010000096.1:0-67478 GCA_036937055.1 Nidula microcarpa | reverse complement strand
ATGGAAGTAGCGGTCGATGTGGTGACTCGTGAGCAAGACGAGGAATGACTCGAGAGTCTAATAGCCAACGACGTCGTGCACCAAGCCCGCAAAATTCAAATTACACCCCACGCACACATGGCGGCGTGCGCGCCCGGCGCCGCGCACGAGGCACGGGATCCTCCAGCTTTCTCCGGGGACGCGACGGGTTGCTACGCTACGCCCTTCGCGACCCTAGCGGGATTTCGGGGACTATGTACTTACACGCATCAGTGATGGCAGAGGGACGCTTATTTATGTTGGGATCACGCGGGGTGCACGGGAGATTGGCAATGGGTTTGGGGGAGGGAGAGGGTCGATGACGCTGGGTCAACTTGGCGCCGATGCGCATGCCCTATGGGGGTGGGTGGGGTTGGATCGGGGGTTGGGTGTTTACCATTTGGGGGAAGAGGGGGCTTTGGGTGGTGGGCAGAGAAAGTGGAGAGGTAATTAGAAATGCTTTATTTCTTCAAGGGAGAGCGAAGGAACTCGATCGTACGACGCACAAAGATTCGAGCAGCAACCCGCGCCCTCCGCGCCGCAAGCCCCGGAGCGTGTGATTCCCGCTGTCACCTCACTGTGGCATTCCCTGGGAATTTCCCAGGAAATCCCACCAAAAAAAAAACATACGGGTGCCGAGCCCCGCCACCACCCTCTCTCTGGATTCGATACGCCCAAGCGGCCCCCTACTGTCCTTTCTCTTACAAACCCCACTCCGCTCCTTATAGTTTGCTTTGTTACCACCCTCATTTTCTGCATCTTACTACGAATCGCACTTACATACACGCCTGCCCTCGGCTACCCTAATCAGCCCCCTCCCCTGCCTCGTGTTTACGCTCCCTGTCAACGACCATCCCCCACCTGCCTGCGTGTCGTCTCGTTGCTGTTGTGCTTCGTTTCGGCGCCCAAGTCCATCCCCAGTTGTGCTTGCCCCGCGGAAGAATCAGATCCTTGCCCACACGCTCGGCCTCACCTCATCTGCACTCTACCACAACTCCTTTCGCTATCGATTCCTCTTGGGGAGTATCATGTACGTCTTCTCGCCTCCTGCCTTTTACCTTGTCACTCGTGAAGATAGCTCATCCACGTCTCATAGGCACTCCTAGCGGAACCGAACGTATCGTAATACGCAGGACAAAGAAGGCAAAGCGACTTTTCGGTGCACCTCGTACGTTACCCACTCAAACTCCTCTCTTTTTCGTGTCCGTGTTCGTGGCTGACACAGAGGGACGCAGACACCTCGCATGGCATTCGCACCACCCAATTCCACTCCCCGGCGTGTATCTCCCGCAGCAAGGCAGCCGACGATCTCCTCTTCCGCCTCTCCCTCCACGAGCACCAGCACGAAATCACCCTCATTCACCCCGCCCCGTCAACGCACGGCCTCGTCCCCCTCCCAGACGAATGCGTCCCTGCTCGAGCCCCTGGTGCGCACGCGCACGACATCGACGACGAGCTCATCGGGCCATGGGCCCGCGGCGGTCAGGCGCCGGGCACCGACTGCCCCGATACCCACCACCATCACCAGCACCGTATCGACCCCAGCGAAATCACCCGCGCGGGCCCAGTCTACGTCTGCGCTGGCTGCGTCCTCCTCGTCATCAGCACCAAAAACAACGTCAAACACAAACACGACCGGCGCACAACGCATCCCGCGCAAACCCCCGCCGCCATCACCGCAAGCCACGTCCCCCTCTTCCACGTCGCCATCCACTACGAGCACCAAACGCTCCTCACGCGCCGCGCCACCACCATGGAGCTACACTACCCCAAACACGTCTCCCTCCTCTCACTCCCCCAACACCGCACTAACCCCCGCGACTCCATCACCGGGCATCAAGAAGCGCCCCTCCCTCTCCTCGCCCTCCCCCGCCGGGCCCATCGTGCCCTCCACACACGTCTCCGTCCCCGGCACGGGCGGCAAGTCGCCCCCCGCGCACCGCCCGTCCCCCCTGCGCGTCGCCCAGCCCGTCATGCGGCGGCCCGCGACCTCCCCTTTACCGTCCCCCGCGCACTCGCATTCCCAACCAAATTCAGCGCACCATTCCCCACACCAACAGCAAACGCAGTTCACCCCCTCCCCCCAAACGCAGAACCCGCCCTCCCCGCATCTCCCCGAGCCCTCCTCCCCCTCCGCCGGCATGACCCTCAAGCGGCTTCTCTCCAAACCCGCGCCCGCCGGCCAATTCAGCGGGAGCGAGAGCGAGGGCGGGTCGCGGCGCGCGTGGATGTCTGAGGGCGAGCCGAGCCCGCGGCATCGGCATGGTGGTTGGACGTCAGCGTCGGAGGAGTTCAAGAAGCGCGCGGGGGGGTGGACGTCAACCTCAGCGTCGGAGGAAGAGGGTAGGAGGATGGGCACAGGGAAGGCGGGGAAGCGGTCGCAGTATGCGACAGATACGGATATGGACACGGATGCGCAGCAGGCGGTGCTGGATGCGCATATCGCCTCCCTTGGGCTGGGATTGGGGTTGGGTTCGGGGTCTGGGTCGAAGTCTGGCTTGAGTTCGGAGTCGGAGAAGGGGGGCGCAAGTCAGAAGGAGAAAGAGAAGGAGAAGGAGAAGCCCCCACAGAAAAGAGAACGCAACGTCCTCCGCCGAAAGACCTCCACGCGCGCCGCCCCCGCCACTCCTCCTTCGCGCTCCCTCTCTGCCTCGTCTTCGTCCTCCCATCTCCCCCCAAACAGACCGCAGTTTCCTACACCCACGCTAACCGCCTCCCCGTCCTCTTCAAGCACATTCCCCTCCCCCCCAATCCGCCGCGCCGCATCCGCATCGGCGTCTCAGCCAACCCCGATATACACACAACGAGCATCACGCACCGCGCCGGTGTTGCACGGCCCACGCTCGCCGTCTATATCGTCCCCCATTGCCTCTGCTCCCGCCTCCGCCTCCGCCCCGCAAATCTCCACCCCCTCCCCCTCAGGGACGCTGCACCCCAACCCCGAGGGCAGCACACGGTCAGGCACGGGGAGCAGCAGGCGCGCGGCGTCCCCGTCGGCGCACTCGTACAGCCAGAAGTCGGTGAACATCGGTATGTCTTCCTTTGAGGGTTTCGTGTTTGAGTTTGGGTGGGCGCTGATGCTTATGTTGGATGTGGTTTTGTAGATCCGAATGTGAATGCTCAGCAGCAGCGTGGTGGAGCGGGACAAGGGCAGGGGCATTCTACAGGTGGGTCTTGGTGCTGCTTTTCGTTCTTTTTGTGCTCGTTCCTTTACGTTTCGTTTCTTTACGTTCCCTTACGTTAGTTCCGTCTTTCATTGGGTTTGGTTTCTTCCTATTTTCTTCTTCGTGCCGGTCGTGTTCTTCTTGGTGTTGATTCTTTTTTCTACTCACGTAAACCCTGCTCATGAGGTTGTTCATGTTCTCGACGGCGGTCGCGTTGGTGGTGCTGGGGGTGTTCTTGAAGCACTTCTCGTACATGATCTCTTTCCTCCTGTTGATCTTTTCTTCATGTTCTTCATCTCGTTCTATTTCTTCTTCATCTCGTTCTATTTCTTCTTCATCTCGTTCTATTTCTTCTTCATCTCGTTCTATTTCTTCTTCATATTGGCCGTATCTTGTTATTCATCTTCTGTCCTTTCCCACATCTTTCTCTCCTCCCGCTTCTTCTTCATCATGCTAACTCCTCTCCTCTAGACTCCCACCTCCACCCGCACCGGCGCACCTCCCGCGTCCCCGTCTCCCCCACCACGCCCACTACGCCTACCACCCCCTCCAACGAAGCACGCACCCCCGCCTCCCTCCTCGTCGAAGCCTACAAGCGCCAACAAGCCGAGGCCGATGCCGCGCGCAAAGAGCGAGAAGAGGCTGAGCGGCGGAATAAGCGCGAGAGCAGGCTGCTGGAGAGGAAGATCGAGGCTGCGTTGAAGGCTGAGCAGGCTGAGCAAGCTGGGGGGAGGGAGAGGGACGATCATTTGAGAATCGATTTTGATTTCGAAGGCGGGCCGCTTGCTGCGTCCGGATCGAAGTCGCAGTTCGCTGGTACACCAAGGGTCGAGCTCGCCGATTCTGGTGTTACAAGCACCTCAACCCGCGAGAAATCCCGTGCGTCTACGCAGATCGACTCCACCCCCAGCAGCCACCCTCCACAGGCTCACGCCCCCACCCACACACCCCTCTTCGACTCCACCGCGCACGCCACGCGCATCTTCGATTCCCGTCCCTCCACATCCGACTCCCGCCCGCTCGCGCGCTCCGCCCCCGAGTCGCGCGCCCCCAGCCGCGTCGACTCGCATGCCGAGAGCCACTTCGAGATCTCCGAGTCTCGCGCGGGGAGCCGCATGTGGGGCGGGGGCGGTTTCGAGCTCATCGAGAAGATGCACGGGAGCAGTGAGGGACACGGGGCGGAGCCGCCCCTGCAGACCGAGTCGCGCAAGAACTCTCTACGGGCGCTGATCCAGCCGAAGACGCAGCAGGAGAGTGCGGAGGATGCATCGACGCCGTATTATACTGTCTTTGGCTCGACGTCGGGTCGCGTCGTCGCCGTTGGTGGGCCCGACGACTCGTGGGACCAGTATGCAAGATGGGACGCTGCAGGAGTGTTCACGCGGAGCTTTGTCTCTGCCCCGTCAACAACGGAGAAGGAGAAGGAGCGGGGTGTGCTCGGGGGGCTGGGGAAGACCCTCACGCGGAAGGTGTCAGGGCACTGGCGGCGCGCCGGCGGCGGGGGTGTGGAGGAGGTGCGCGGGAGGCAGAGTCTGCAGGAGAAGCGGGCGACACGGAAGTTGTCGATGGGCAATCTACGTGGGATAATCGGGGAGCCTGCGAGGGAGGAGAGCGAGGAGCGGAGGGGGTCGAAGAGGACGAGAGGGGCGCATGCGGGTCCGCAGCAGGTTGGGAAACGGAGGTCGTTAAGGCTGTCGATGGACCAAGCGCGCACGGCGGCGTCGCCTGTTCGTTTGGAACTCGCGCAGGGGGCGTCTTCGTCCTCCACGATGGGTGGGAGCGAGCCAGGGCACGGGATCACCCAGCGCCTCGTCATGCCATCCGCTGGTGGTTCATACGACTTCGACGGAGATGACACTGCGGGGTACAACCGCACCAAGATTCAAAAGGCGCGCAGCAAGACGGATCCCTCGTCTTCGTCGCCTGCAGGCGGGAGCGGGGGGAGCAGAATCTGGAAGCTTATGAAGCGCATCAGCACAGGCGGGCTGCGGGATCGGTATTACCAACAGAACGCGGACGATCCGCCTCCTGTTCCCGCTCTACCAAAGGAGTACGAAGCGCTCAATCGGTCTGGTGGGAGCGACGAGGCGATGTTTGCGCAGCAGCAGCGCGGATCTCCGTCGTCTGGACAGTATCCTTCTTCTGGGAGCACAAACGCGGGGATGGGGTTGTTCGGGAAGCTGATTCCATCCCCAAGATCGAGCTCATCCAGCTCGCCAGCACCATCGAGGAAGGTCTCTTCTTCAGCGCTAAGACAAGCATCTGTGCCCCCAGCGCCAGCACCTCCCATTCCAGTTCAAGCACCGACGAACCCCCGCCCAAGTACCACCACCCGTTCCTCCTCCCCAATCTCCTCCGACGTCGCCTCCTCCAAATTCTTCCACCGGACTCACTCAGCCCGCTCCTCCACTTCGTCATACGGCGAGGATCTCCCACCCCCCGTGCCCAAGGCGCCCTTGTTAGATCGTCACATCCTGCCCCCAAGCGAGCTGAACAAGAGCCTCCGTCACGGCGAAGATCCGGCAACTTTAACACTCTCCCCTGTGTCGATTGCCGCCTCGCCCACCGCTACGAGCCCAAAGCAGAAGTCGCCTTTACATCCCCAGCTGCGCAATCTCCAGATGCCTCCAGGCCGGTTCTCTCCCGGTCGAAGCCCGGGTGAAAATGACTGGATGATGGTAGAGACTCCTATGACAGAGCTGCCTTCCCTCCCCGTGCCCCCACGACGTGCAGCGGTGCCTGTAGTCGTCCACTCAGAACCGTACGATTCTGAGTTTGACAGACCCGAATCGCCTATCATCCCCTCGTTTTCTACTGCAGGGGCAATCAACAGCTTCCCTGCACGAAGAGCATCGAACGGGTCGTCTCTCAAGAACCCGTCCCCTGTCTCACCGCGCGCTGGGCCCTTGAGTGCGCCTGCATTCCCGGGTGCCGCCGCATCCTCGCCCCCTCCACGCCCTTCTAGGAGTGCCGCGCGACCAGTCACCGGGGCGATCAACACCCTGTCCTCCACTGATCTCAGCACGCAGGTGTCCAGCAGCCTCCCCACTCAAAATCACGAGCCGGTGGGACGCAAGTCTGAGTCGTCGTACAACCACAACCGACGTTCCTCTAGCGGCTTCAGCACATCCACCCTCCGTCCCTGGCGCAGATCGAGCTCGTTCGGGGCTCAGCCCACGCAGCCTTCGACACCCACACGCCCTTCTACGTCCCACTCTCACGTCAACCGGGGGACCGTTATGTTCCGCGAACTTGGGTCCCCGTCCGGCGTGCAGCATGCGCTGACGGAAAAGGAGAAGGCGGACAGATGGGACGATCTACTAGAGAGGAGTGCGCGGGCGGGAGGCACCCTGCACCTGGGTGCCGGCGCGGAGGACCACCTGCTCTCCGATCGAATGTCGATGACTTCCGAGATGACTTCGCTTACTTCTCTGGGATAAGCTGCTAGATGTAGTTTCCCAGTGCTGTGCTTATATTCGTTCTCTGTTTTCTATATTTCCTTCTACTGTCATGTTCACTCTCATTACTGAAGATACCCGCACATACACACAATCTTACTACCCCTTCTCTACGTACAGAACACTTTTTCGCGCTTGTGTCGAAAACATGTCGAAATTTATCTTATAATTACCATTATTACAACGTTGAATATACTTACATGGGTTCATCGAGGTGTGCTATTGCCAAATGTCGCGGAGTTGTCGTCTATGAGAGCATTCGATGGTCTTCTATGATCCGGTATGGACGCGTTGTTTGTACCCGTGTACGTGTCTCGCCTGTCCCCACGTGTGCGCACCGGGCTACCCCAATTCGGGGTACGCAGCTCCACGTCAGAGGAGTCGGCTATCCCACAAGCGTCCACTCCCCCACTCACTCTCTACTACGTCTATCCTCTCTGCTATACACTCCTTTCAACTCACCATGGGTTCCGCTCAAAGTTATTTATCCTCAGAGGCTGCGCTCACAGCCCTCGTCGTGGCAGGTGCCATTGGACTTGGGTACACACAGATCAGCCAGGCTCCCAAATCGGGCCCCAGTGCACCAGCATCCTCTCCTAGCACGACAGGAAAGAAGGGCAAGAAGAAACAGTCTGCCAAGCAGCCTGAGGCTCCTGCGTTATCTGGGAGTGCTACCGCTGCGAGTCCTGCGTCCACGTCGCAGGCAGAGAACCAAGCCTCACATGTGGTTCCCTTCCCTGAAGTCATTCCCGGCCAGTTTGACACGGCTTCTGCGGAGCTAGAGCCTGTCATGGACGCGCAAGCATCCAAAGCAAAGAAGGCGAAGAAGAAGAAGGGGAAGACGCCCACAGAACCCACGGCTCAGGCAGCCACGCCCTCGGCGGACTACCAATCAGAGTCGTCGGTGGGCCCTTCGAAGCGCAAGGCGAAACGTGTGCAATCATCGACGTCCACGTCGAAGTCGACGAACCTCCAGCAATCAACAATGTCGATCGACACCGACGGCTCGTGGACTCGCGTGGAGGCACGCCGCCATCAGGCGGCTGCTTCTGCCGGAGAAGGCCAGTCGGCGCCTTCTGCAGAACTCACGACAAGTGACGCGGGGATAACGACTTCTGTTACCGGGAATTCTTCGCCTGTGGCGGAGCGCACGGAAGACGAATCATTCCTCTCTAATGCCCGAGACTCTGGCGATAACCGAAGAACCCTCGCTGAAAAACTGCTTCCGAGACCCAGGAAGACTGGGGTCGATGAGTGTGTATTCAGTTCTATCTTTGGTTCACCGAGGACACTAATGTTTCTCTATTCAGCATGCTCGAAACATCTGACTATCCGGCTGTGGCGCGCGTCATGCGGGTCCAGCCGTTGCCAGATGAGAAACCGGCATCCGGGTTTTCATGGGGAGACTATGAGGATGTCCGCGTCGCTGATGGAGGAGGGAACGAAGCGGATGGAGAAGATGATGGATGGGGCGTGGTTAAAAGCAAGCGTTCAAGTGGGTTTAATAATCAAATTCTCGGCAACGTCACACTAATAGGTGGCTGGTAAAACTATTTACAGGGCCGGAACGCAGCACCCCCTCGAATTCTCAAGTACAAAAGGCACCGGAGTCACTCACCAAACGCCAGCGCCAAAATGCCAACAAGCGAGAGGAGCAGAAGGCGGCCAAGGTAGCGGCCGAGGCAGAGCGCCTGGCAACACTCGCAAAGCACAAGCGCAGCCTAGAGCGAGAGAAGATGCTGGAGCAGTACGGGGGCAAGGGAGGCGGAGGCAAGACACCGAGCGGGGGAATGAAAGCCACCGTCGATGAACGAGGGAAGCTTGTATGGGAATGAATGGGTACTGGATGATTGATGGGGGATGTGATCTCGTATTGAATAATTATATGTGCTGCCAGGTAGCATGGAATATATAGGTCATGCGTGATACGATCGGGCAAGAGGGCGTCCGTGAGGTAACAAGGAAGTAGCAGAACGAATAGCCTGTAAACTATATGCATAGGTGGTAATTTAACTGAGAAAGGACAGGCGGAGTGGGGTTTAGGTCACCGTTTGGGACGTTCGGCGGCGACAAACGAATTACGGTTCGCTATTGGTTACGAAAAAACGCCATAAGCAAAAAGGAAGTAGGATAGAAATCAGAAAAACTCACTAGAAAAGGGCGAAACATCGGTAAATTAACTATAATACGAGGTGTGAAGAGAATTCAAGCGATTCGGTGATCGGTGGAGCTACGCTACAGTTGCGGCTGACGCTGGGTGAATGCAAAAAAAAGGAAAAATAGACCAATGACCCCAAGCGAGTAAGAATATAAGAAATAGCGATAACTGCCCTGTCGATGACGGCGAGAGAGCAGCTGAGCGTCGCAGCTGCACACGCCCCACGTGCAGTAAAGCCATATGACGTTATAAACGATCCGCGAAAGAACACGCGAAGCCCCGAAGACGAAGACGAAGCAACTGTCGATCGTGTCAGCGGTCACGGCCACTGTTGTGCGAGCTCAAGCGGTCCCGGCCCTCGTCACGCGAGCCAGGTGGTCGACTAGAAGCATCGCTAGGGCGCCGCGGAGGCAGGGGGTGGAGCTCGAAGGAGGAGGGAGGCGCGCTCGTCGGCGGGCCACCGCCGCTATCGACATACATATCTGCTGGATGGGCCGACGCAGAAGGTGGGGCAGAGAGAGAGGAAGGAGGATCATCCCGAAAGAAAGAGCTGCTGGGCCTTCGAGAGTCAGAGATCCGGGGCGCAGACGCTCGCCCAGCATGAGCGTCTGCGCGTAGCAGTTTTTTGACTGGCCGGGAGGATGCTGCTCCGCGTTGTAGGGCGAGGTGATCGCGGCGAGGGAGAGGGGTGAACTGCGCGTGGCCGCTGAGATCGGAGACTTGTTCTCTGGGCGATGCCTGGAGGACGAGGGGAGCGTGGTTGAAAGGATGGGCGACGTGCTCGCGCCGCCTGCGCCTCCGAGGGAGCCTTGACGCGAATGCCTGGTCGATGAGTGGCCCTCATCGGGCTTAGCGTAGCGATGAAGTGCCTGGGTGTCGAGGTGTTGGGGATAAGCCTGTGGTGGCGGCATCATTGTCTGATACACGGGTGGACCTGACGTTGCCGGGTTGTAGGCCTGCACAGCCTCACTGGAACCTCCTGATACGTCGCCCATTTGGTAATACGGTACATTCGCGGACGACGCGGGCACCAGCCGCTGGACGATGGCCTCCAGATGCTCGAAGCGCGCCTTGAGCTCGTCGTACTCGGTACGGGTGACGTATTTCTCGCTGAAACCAGGTTGTTCCGGATGAGGGCTGTCGTTTTTTTTAGCGTGAATCAACCGGGATACGCACATAGGTTCCACGATATGCCACTGGCATTTGGCCTGGTCTCCTCTGCGGGTACAAGGCGCGCACGGCTGGGATCTACGTCAAAATAACGCGGTTTCAGATCTGGCAGAAGAGGACCGTGATCAGTCAGCCCACCTATCGCACTTGATCTTGCGTCGTTTGCATTCTGACAAGGCGCATGCCGCGTGATACAAATCACGAGTTGGACATCGGTCGGATATCGCCACAACGAGCGGAAAGGGATCGATAAGAAGCAGGGGAAGGCGATGGGATGTCAGCGCGACGGACAGACGGACACCTCCGCGAGAAGGAGAAGAAGAGGGGCGCGTGCGTACCGGTGCAGCTCAAGGCCTGTCGACGCCGCTTCTTTTTGGGCGGGCCATGTTGATCAAAATCATCCGCATCCGAATCAACACCGCCATAAATCTCCGCGTCGCGATGCATCCCGGCGGGCGCTGGGTCCTGCTGACCAAAGTGCGACGCGTACGGAGCGGGCGCGGGGTACGTGTACGAGGGGGCGTCGGAGGCATACGGGGACATCGTGGTGGGCGGGAGGTACGGGTGCAGCTGGCGGATGGGCGGGAGCGACGTCTGCGATGGGTCTGGCGGCGGCGAGGGGCCGCGCCGTGACGTGTTGCGGGCGCCGGGGCTGGGGGGCTGCCGGGCGGGATGCATGGCGGGGTAGAAGGGGAGGTCCGCCCTATAGTCCGCCCTGTCGTCGGGAACGCCGGGGTGGGGTGCTGTCGCTGGAGGGAGTGTCCAGAACGGAATAGCAGGAGGGCATGGGTCGAACCGAGACACGGTCATCCGGTCTTGCATTCTTAAGGGCCAGGATTTTACCTCCTAAAACGGGTCGAGCAAAGAAGGCTAGTGGTGATACTGCCAGCCGTTAATGCCAACCGCTAATATTTCCGTCACAAATGGCACCCAACCGAACGTGACCAATATGGTTACCGTAACGTTACTGCAGAACCCCCGTGCAGAACCCCGGTGATACAGCGCGATTTATCAGGGCCTATATATCAGGGACTAATTTTGCCTTGGCGATTGTAAGATTATATTATCATCAGAGTTTATACCGACACGCGACCTGCTCAGAACCACTGCAGCCCTCTTGCTGTCCAGTCATCTGCATTCCGCAAAAATACAAATCACACACACCCCCTTCTTGTGACATGTACTCAGCCCGGAGAGAAGCACAAGAGAGATAAAGTTTTTGCATTTCGCCCCCGTTGTCGAGTTCCGTGTTATCTCCGATTATTCCTGGCCTTCCTTTTTCGGCCCGCTTCTCACCGTGACGTCGTCGTCAACCCCGCACGGCGCTCTCGTCCGGCCTCCCGTCTTGTATTTCCGCTGCATCCTCGCCAAATCTCGACATGTACCTTTTGTCCTAAACCGCCAAAATCATTTGTGCCTGCCCCGTACAGAACGGCAGCCCGGGACCCAGTGCGCGGGCAGCAACTTGGTCTCCTCTCCTCACTTTCTACGGCTCTCTCCGATGCCCCGTTCGTCGCCCTACGTGCTGTGAGCAGGAGCCGACACGAGGCTACTGGCCGCGTATACGTATATCTAAATGGCGGTGATCTCGGAAGTTTCAATGAAAAATCCCTTTTGACTGCTAAGACCGAGAACTAAGACCGAGCCTCCGTCGTGATGCGTGTACGAGATCTCGAATGTTCAAACCTTCTACGAGGAGGTCTTCATATATATTAACTGACTTGACACCTCGGACTTCACCGACAAACACGCATTTTCAGTACCCCAGCGCGCCCAGTTCACCCACGCTGCTATCATGCGCCATCTTGCCCATCCGACATGTGCGTGTATTTCTAGTGCATCCATCCAGCAACCGCGATCCTATTCAAATGCAGTGTCGACCAGCACCCGCGCAGGGGCAAACCTGCAGCGGCCCGTAATGTCCGCTACACTTCTTCGCCTCATCGTAGTGAGCGCAGATCTTATTCACCTCGACATCAATCACTGCCAATGACAGATGAACACCCCCTCGCGACATTGGCACCGTCGGCGAACCCACGTTGGGCACTTCATTCCGCTGGTCAGGCGCTCATAGGCCTTTCCGGCTCCACACAGCGATCTACACTTCACTGGTCAGTAGGTAGCAGGCGGCCGCACCTTCCTGCACGCCCCCACCTCACCAGCTTGCACATATGTTATCTGCACACAAAAATGCGATGTTCAAATAAAGTGGGCCACAAAAGATGGAAAGTGACGTATACTCGCCGATAGCGATCCCCACCCTGAGCAGAAACCTCATGGTGTGACCATTTGCGTCGGTTGAGGCAATAAGAACGGAACGCACGCCTGTGGACATAGATTGTTGAGTGGTTCCTGGGCCATTCATCCATCCATCTTTCTTTCATATTTCCTTCTTCGACTAGTTCCTTCTTAGTGCAAAATCTGTCATTTTGAGCTCGGTCTCCACTACAGCAATTCTGCCTGGTAGCCTAAGCTAAAACACGCATCCTGCTGTAGATTCAAACCCTCGCAACGTTCCAAGGGCGCGAAGGTGCGCAGAAAAAAAAAGTATCGATCTAATCGGACAGGCGCATATGTAACCTCGGCCCTCCGAGTTTCGAAGATCATTTGAGGGTAGATTGGTACATAGCACGCCGCAATGCCGTGATTGCGGTCGCAGGCGGGAGAATCCCAGGCAATCTATCTATTCAAGAGCTCAAAATTTTCATGCCATCGTCTCCAGATAAAAAGCATTGAATGTATTCACCAAGTATATATTGCATTCTATTTACCCACAAACAGAGCGACAGCAGTACACACAGACAGTGGTTACGAGAGGGGAGCTGAAGAGAGAGATATGTCCCCGGATCTGATTAACCACTCAATCCCTAGAGAAAAATCAGATAAACGGTATGCCCAGATCCGGAATCCTATACGGTCGGTCTTCTCGTCCATAGGCAGCACACAGCGCGCCATGGGATGCGGCGCCCTGCGAAGGTAGATACGCGAACGAGGTGACTGTAAGGAAACAAGAAGAAAAAATTGGACTCCGCTACAAATACCTCGATGCCTGGTCCGTGCGCAGAGGGGCTACTACATAACGCGCGCATCACGCGATCTACTTTCTCTTAGAAAGTTCACCTCGTAGGCTGATATTTGGGTTCCTCTCCTCATACTCGCGACGGAGGGAGCTTGAGCCTCTGGACGAAGGGAGAGTGACTCCTCTCACCCAAGATCGCGCTGACAAGTATAAAGTCAGAGGCGGCCCGTATGAGAGGGACAATTTTGTTCTGTCCTTCGATTTTTTTGCTACTTTCGTTGTGCTTCGCGTTATCTTTTATCCCGATATATATCTACGGAGTAGACGGATGTAATGGACGGATTTACTCGAAATTCCATGGGCAGATGATGATGATCCGATTTGTGGTCATCTGCTCTGCAAGCATCTGGTATCCTTTTATCGATGTATATCAACTGAATAGACCAAACGGTGCACATATGTCGTGTTCGTCCTGTGATATGGGATCTTTTATGTTCTTATCTTTGTAGGATCCGAGAGGTGTGGTAGACCACCGTGAAGACATGAGAAAGGCATTCAGCATCGCGATTGAGCTTCGCAGCTGCGAAAACGCGCTTATCTCGCCTCCACAAGGATGTCGAGATCTCCAACTTTTCCAGGAACCAAGGCGTTCGGCACAAACCTACTAACTCATCTAAGAATAGCTTTTTTATACAGCAATCCGAGCTGTAAACGGCAGAAATTCGTGATTGGCATTCCTGCCGGTCTGCCTGTCGGGTCGCAACGTGAGGATATGTTGTCAGCCTATCTTGGAGCGTTTCTGCAATGCTTGAAAGTCCTTGCTACCATGTGCACCGTGACCTCGTTGACATCTGTGTTGACATCGCCCACACACCAGTGCAGCGTCTCTGTCTGAATCAGCTGTATGAACACGGATGCATGCCTATTTCTGACATGGTACCGCAGCTCATGGCCTTCCGCAGTCCCTGCGAATCGGATGGAGAAGTATCTCGTTATGTACGTCCCGGTGCGCCACAGAAAAATATGTGGGGCTAAATTTCCATCACAAGTTCCGCGCGTCCTCGACACCGCCGGCAGGGCCTGGTTGAATTTTTGGATTGCCTGCACAGCCAGCGAAAGATGATAATTACAGTGCGTGATTTTTCCAAGCTGTGAACTCGAATCGTGATCAATCATAGATGTTGATGGAATAAATATCTTCGTCGATGGCGAACGGCCGTTCGCCTTGGTTTTATCCATGATATCTGCAGGCTTGGTTACCCGAATTTTCATCGAACTAGCGGGTAATCTTGCAACTAAAAAAAAGCGGATCAGTTTGTCTGAATACGGGTGTACACCAATATAACACCGTCTGGAATCTTGATGATCAACATCGAACATCGTAGCGTCTTGACCACCAAGGACTAGCCTAGTGGCGTCGAAGGTATCGTAGTGGCTAAGGATCCGGGCCTGGTAGTATAGCATATATATCTATCAGATTTCCGAGGACGCAACATTCCAACAAAAAAAAAAAAGTGGCACTGACAAGAGTGTGATCCTGCTGTCTCATAACGGCCTCCAGCTCAATGGTGTCAATTCAGAACATCTGCAATGCTCAGGTGAATCGAGTTTATACCTCAGGAGACGCTTCCTGTCTGGAAAGGATATCACTGAATATTATTACTGAATATCAGTAATCAGATTTTTGAATACGATTAATTTCTTCGGTGATCGGGAGAAAGACGAAGGTTGAAAGCAGAAAATAAAATCCAAGTCTAGAAGCGAGTCAGCGACTCGATTGCGATGAAGAATCGAGAAGCTTGCATACCAGGAGTTTCTCCATGCCTAAACCGCTGAGCCACGCCTTTCCACGAAAATTATAATTTGCTGGAAGACATCGATGGAGTCGCCAAGGTGCGATTCCAAAGCCTTCTTACACACTCGCCGACTTACGGCCCCCGAAGCAGGAGCAATATCCTAAGCTTTGGAAGCACAGCTAGTAAGTCGCACCTTGGAGCTGCCATCCATCGCGAAGCGTGATATTAATGGCGACGTTGGTAATGTGGCTGCTCGCCTGCATCTATGTAGGACATGAAATATTGGTCAGGCGCACCTAAGCCTCCCTCTTCTCCGCAAATCTCGGCCTTTGGCCGAACGGAAAAGGCTTGGGAGCGAACATTAGCGAACGGGAAAATGGGTAAGCAAACGGTTGAGGTCCGGAGCATAGACATTGCAATTCGGTCCTTACTTTATCACTGTCACATACAATTAAGTATGAATGTGACAACATTTTGTCGTTATTTCCCCAAGTAGGCACATTTGCATGTCATCCATATATGTTTGGAGATGGGCGGCAGTGGCTGCCAGATGTAATCATTGTCCAATAGGAGAAACCATTTACGCACCTTCTCAACGTGAACAGTCTATTGTGGACGAGGAACGGAACGTGTTCTTGTCCGGACGGTGTCCGGCCGATGGCGAGATAGATATCATATCGGGCTCAATGAGCATACATTGACTATTCATTCTTGATACCTTCAGTAATAAACCCAGAAACATGAAAGACTGTTCATAAATTTGTGATTGAGGCGGTCATAACGGTAAAATAATGAAATATCTTCCTTTGGGACTGAAAATGAGATCTAAAAGACCATCGGAGATTTATCGATGGAGTTAGAGCACTTTCACTGCTGCCCGAACAGAGGCTCGCAAAGATACCTTCACCTCCATTTGAATTAATTTGGGAGGAACTGTTTATCCAATGGAATTCACCAAAACGATCGTCGTATTCGCAGAAAAGGCGAGTGACATCGGATAGTGACCTCTGCCGGGTACCATGGAGAATGTAGCATGTCCTAGTCAGTTTGACTACTATCAAGGCAGTCGTTCAATCGGAGATACAGCCTGCCAGTGACGGACCTTGTAAAGCCACAACAGGTAGACGAAAGTATGGTGTAACGTTAGCCGATGCATTGCTGGGTACAAAGTAGAGATCGCATTAGTACCCCTATCCCAAGGGACACAATGATGTTGTCAGAATCGCTAAAACCGAGATTTCCGCGCACCACCACACATGAAAGTTCAGTAACCTTCTTGCACCGTTTTCGACAGGCCTTTAACTAACCAGTATTCGAAAACGCGGGAGTAGCGTTCGAGATGATCATATTGGGCATATCCTAAGTTGTCGATGAATTTGACGATATAGATCTCGCGTGGTGGGTAAGAAACCTTGGATGGATCTATAATCATGGAAGTTTGAATCGTTATTGAGTCTACTGGAAGTCCAGAGGGTTCTTTGCATGGAAGTAGGTGACAACAGCAAGATGATCTCACCTAAACTGCACGACGTAAGTCTTATGATCCATTAATAGCGATTAGAATAACCCCCATGTAGAACTTGCTATATTCGCGGCTGAAGATAAATCCGAGCTGGAGCAACCCAATTGACTCAGCGGCCATTATGCCCGTTTATGACTTGAAAAGGTAGAGCAACTCTTGTGCGCAGTCTGACAAAAGGATATCGTCATATGGCCTGTTCCACAGTTGCATTAGAGTCACGGAAAATCCTCGAAAAAAGGATAACATACATGTGATACTATTATGAGTTTGTATGCCAAACCGTCCGTAAAAATCATAAATATGCAACGGGATGAAACGTAAATTTCCCCAAAAGCCTATAATACGAAGGCCGTGAAAATCTCAATCGAGCGAATCTATAATAGGAAGACTCACCTACTCTATCGTATAAGCTCGAAGTCAATAGAGCTAATGCAGCTGACTGCTTACAGGCATCCTGCTTAACAGCGTCGATCACTGCGCACAGGGGGCTTCCCTCGCCTGCGAAACGACGCCACGCATGAGGCGTACTTCAGTAACACGCGCCAGTGAGTGGGATACTTCACGTCCGTGAACCTTCCCCGAAGGCCGCACGTAGATTGGAGGTGGTAACTGGTATTGGTTTTTATCTCCTAGAACCATTCCCCTAATCTGATAACACTCATATAGAGTAGAAATAGGCGGCTGATGCTGATCAGATGCCTATTTTGCCTCGAGGTAGTCTAAGGTTGGAGAAAGACAAACGAAGGAGTTAACGGTTCTGTGACGATCAGAGCCTGCGGATAATGCGAGAACATCTAGACCGTCGATCGCATGCATCTCATGCTTACATGGCACGCTGAATTAGATTGCAACACGGCTTGTCAACGGGTCATATGCCAATGCGAGGGGGTTATGGCAAAGGATGTCGTAATACCGTCTCGCATCAGGAGATGTGCACGCACCCTTATGTAGCTTACATCCTTGTGAACAACAAGTTACTCGTTCCCTCTTCGGAATACAAATGAAATTGGGTTTAACTTGCGGATCGTTATTGTCACTGATTGACTGCAAGCACCATGAGCTGACTGAATAAGAAAGGGGTCACTCTGATGCGTACAAGAGCGCACCCAGCACGGAAGCGGATCAGTCAGATAGCGTTCTTCACTATGTATGACGGCGGAATACCCACTGATATCCATAGAAGAGGCGGAAGAAATCCAACAAGGCATAATACATCCGTAAGTGAGGTTTAAAGACATCACGTTGTGTTCGTCATGGGTGCTAGGCCCCAGGGAAAACATAGGGGTGTAATAAGCAGGTAAAGTCCCAGTCAGACTCAACATCAGCAGCATCATAGACCTAGTCAGCTGTACAGCGGGAAGGAATGTGAGAAAGCAGGAAGTCATCCTTGAGAAAGGGCTGGACGAACCATATTCCTGGGTTTCCTAGATCTCGGAATACCAAGGTTTGCGGTTTACGTTTCCTGACATATTCGGACACATACTGCCATCATGCATCAGTGCGGGGAAAAAGAACGTCCCAGACAAAGAATCCGCTGTCCAAAATGTCTAGCATTATCAGTTAACGGCACCGAAAGGGAAGGGTCTAATAGCGCGGACGTGCCATGGCAGCCTTGAAGCGGAGCAATAATGCATGGACTCCGCTTCTATCATCAGCTCGTACTGAGCTCCCAGCTCATCAAAATCCTTCAGAGCGCACGGTACCGAAAGGGAGATGCTCGACGTCGAGGCAGGAGAAAATGGATCAAATATCCGCACCTCCGATATCACCATCCCCCCATCCCGGATCACCCCAGGACTACTTATTTTCCGAACAAGTGTTTGGCGGACTCAGTGATGTATATTGAATTCGCTCGATCGAGTAATGAGACGTGATGGTGGCGACATCCGCACAGGAATTAACATCGTACGTGAGCTTCACAATTATATGTTAGAAAATACGATCGCGCTTTGAAGAAATGCATGAGGAGACCATGTGCTGTGCTATGGTTGCCCAGGCTGTATTCGGAGATCGTGATTGGCACTCACCGGCAGTGTTAACATGGCTGAGAGGCTATGGAGCGAGTACCGTGTCCGCAATCTATTGTAAGAATGAAAGTTATTCAAAGGAGAATAAAGCCTGGCATACAACTTTCTGGCACGCATTTAACACGTATGTGGTTATTCGGTGGAAATATGCCTGAAACGAGAGAATCCATCTTGAGCTGGCAAGAAAAAGCAGTGAGAGTAAGTATTGCTTTAAGTTGGGAAGATTGGAATTTCAAACTATCGTAAAAGTCTACATGTGAAGAAGACCTGCAATGCGTTCGAGCCATCAACTGTTGACAGTGCATCGCAGCGCGGCCTCGCGTTGATGAGGATTGCCAGAAATGAACTTAGAGCGAGAGCAAGCCACCTCGAAGAAAGCAGACGATAGCCTGAGTACGCCGGGTAGCGTATTCTTGTTAGCATCTGGACTGCGAATAATCAGCTCGATAGACGCTAAGTATAACGAGAGTGAAGACGCACTGATAGACATCGTATGATACGAATAGAAAGAAGTTCGGGCGGTTGTTTGGGTTCGGCTTGCATTCCACACAAAGGCAAGGGATTCACACGCCACTGGTTCGGGCGCTTCCACATTCTTGGCAAGCGCTTGGTATTGTATCACTCGGAAGTCCGGTAACCCCTCGGGCTCTCGTACCTTGTGTCGCCACAGGTCGCTCGCGACTTCCACGGAATCAAGGACGCGAGCATACTCAAACTACTCACATGGCGACGAGAATGTTTGAATAATGCGAATTTTCAGTAGTAATGCCAAGTACATAGGACGAGAATGAGGAATATAGAGTGATTACTTAAATACTAGGGGAGCTTCCATCCATGCCAAATAGTAACTGCCTCACACACCCGAGTCGGGTCCAGAAGCAGCTCAGTGCTCGGAGACGAAGACAGCGGCCATGCCCATGCCGGAGCCGATGCACATGCTGGTGACGAACACGCGGCCGTCGGTCTGCTTGGCAATGTTCAGGCCGGTGGCGACCTGGCGGGCACCAGCTGTAAAGTGAAGCCAAAACATGAGCGCCAGAGGAACTAGAGGAGGAAGCGAAAGTACGTACTACATCCCAGGGGGTGTCCAATAGCAATCGCACCGCCATTTATGTTCACCTTCTCGAAGGGAATCTTGAGCTGCTGCACAGAGAACACGGCCTGCGACGCGAACGCCTCGTTGATCTCGTAGAAGTCGATATCGGAGAGGGAAAGGCCGGAGAGCTCGAGCACGCGCGGGATGGCGTAGGCAGGGCCGACACCCATGATGCGCGGGGGCACGCCGACGGTGGCAGAGGTGATGTACTTGCCCACGATGGGGAGGCCGAGGCGCTTGGCGGTCGAGCGTTTCGTGAGGATGACGGCGGCGGCACCGTCGGAGACTTGGGATGCGTTGCCTGGCGGGGAGTGTCAGCTACAGATGGAAGGAACGAAGGAAGACGAGAACACACCAGCATGCGTGAACCCGTCCTTCGCGAACGCAGGCTTGAGCTTGCCCAAGCTCTCAGCCGTAACACCATCCCGAATGCCATCATCCGCATCAACAACGATCTCGACCTCCTTCTCCGTCTTGGGGTCGGTGAACTTGACCTTGATGGGCACGATCTCTGCCTTGAACTTGCCCGCCTTGCTAGCGGCGGCAGCCTTCTGGAAGGACTTGGCGGCGAACTCGTCCTGGATCTGGCGCGAGATGCCGTAGTCCTTCGCGACGTTCTCGGAGGTGATGCCCATGGGGAGGAGGCAGTCGGCGGCGTCTTGGTTCTCCATCACTTCGTCGGAGACGTCGGGGGCAGCGCTCGAGCCGTACCCGTGGGTCATGGATTCGACACCGGCGCCTGGAAGACTGTCGTGTTAGAAATATAGAAGTAGAAGGGAAAAGGACAGCGACGCACCGATACCAATTTCGATCTGCCCGGCACGAATCTCGTTGGCGATTTGGGAGATGGCGGTCAGGCCCGACGAGCACTGACGGTTGACGGTGTTGATGGAGGTGGTGACGGGGATGCCGGCATAGAGAGCGGCCATGCGTGCAGCAGAGGCGCCTCCACCAGGGGGCAGGACGTTGCCGACTGAGATGTCCTCGATGAGCTTGGGGTCGAGGTTGATGCGCTCATACACATTGCGGAGGACGTGTGAGAGGATGAGCTCGGGCTTGGTGTCCTTGAAGCCGCCCTTCTTGCCCTATTTACGAAAAGAAGTGTTAGTCCTGCGCACTCGGGTGCGCGCGGGCGCTACGTGCCTTGGTGATAGCAGAGCGGATTGCAGAGACGATGACGATGTCGTCGTCGTGCTTTTCGAGGATGCGGGCCTTGGCGGAGGAGGTGGATGCTTGCGTGGACATGGCGGAGATGGAGGAGAGGAATAAACTTGGGTTTGGGAGGACGAGGCGGCGCGACTTATAAAGACGCTCTCTCCCGGCGATGAGGTGGACCCGTGCAATCACATGGACTGGTCCCAAGCTTAAGCGTGTCAGCACATCCTCAAAGACGACTGGGTGCACTCCTTGGTTATGTTTTATCCGGAGCTACAATACCCGTCCCATAGCACTTAGGTGTTTCTAGCTTACAGATCCAGCAGAGCTTACATCGGCTTATAACTTCGAGAAAGGCTTTCAAGACGGCCAAAGGCGGTCGGGAAACATGGGAGAACCGGCACACGGCAACGACGAACCCGCCCCGTGGGGAAGAATTCACATGCCCTTCGGGGGTAACCCTAACCACAGCACATTCACGTTCACGTGCAAACGATCCTACGCAGACCTCCAGGCTTGTCAAGCGCGCTCATGTCGCGAGGACTGGTTTGTTTGGATGAGGGCGACGCGTAGCGAGGGACTATTGAGCATCGAGCCTATTGTGCGCTGTGAAGTGTGGTCCTCTTGAGCGTACGTGTCATCTGATAAGCTGAAGCCCATTCTAATTATTTCTGATCGTTTTACCAGCTTATTGGCTCCCGCACTCGGATTTTGCTCGGCCTTTGGCTGTACAAGAGATCCACAGCGCATGCGCATACCTCATTGCAGCTACATATACACGTATTATCTTTGTATACATCTTGACCTGTCTAATCATCGACCTCGTCCGACACTCGCACTGCCGCTCGTCGGACGGATTGCTCTTCCCTCTCCCCAATGCGTGCTTCGTTGATATACTTGGCCTCGTGCGGTGCGACTGTCGGGCTTCAGGATGCGCTGTATATAACGGAATCGAACGCCGCCGGACGACGTGTATTAAGTCCTATCTGTTAGCCCAAGGTGAACAGGAACCATAGTGCAATGAACGGCTCTTCCTCTAGCGCGTCATCGCGTCCACAGCCCACCGGAATCAAAGTAATCATCGTCGGATGCGGCTTCGCAGGCCTCGCATGCGCGATTGAATGCGTCCTCAAAGGGCACACCGTCGTCCTTCTCGAGAAATTCAAAGACGTCAAGGATCTGCAATCTCTCGGTATGTCCGCCGTCCAGTCCCTAGTCCCTAGTAACACGCCCAAACTGAAAAAAAAAAAAAAACCTACAGGTGATGTCAGTCCTTCGTCCGAGTCTCGGCGGCACATTCCTGTCAACTGACTCTCCCATTGCCTATTGTTAGGTTCTTAGCCTAGGGCCAAACGCCGGTCGCTTCATCGAGCGGTGGGGACTGCACGACCAGTGCGTATTGCATTCCTGATCTACCTCCCTACGGTTCGATCAGATAAATTCCCTGACACCACATACCCATATGTCTCACTCTATTGCAGGCTCTGGCCCCTCTGTGGACACGCACGCATACTCGTCAGTCTCTTCCCTCCCCCATTACATTACCTAAGCCTGTCACTCACCTGGTTACTACGCTAGCACATCCACACGTACTCCGGCGAGCTCGTGCACGCACAGCCGCTCCCTGAGCATGAGCACGGCTCGCGCGCGTACAACGGGCACCGGGGGCAGATGCATGCGGTGCTGTATGCGCACGCGCAGGCCGTGGGGGTTGACGTCCGACTCGGGCAGGACGTGGCGGGGTACTGGGAGTGCGAGGAAGGAGCAGAAGAGGATGGGATGGGAAAAGCCGGGGTCGTGCTTATCAGTGGGGAAAGGATGGGAGCGGACGTGGTAGTGGGCGCCGACGGCGTGCGGAGCAAGGCACGAGAGGTCGTGCTGGTAAGTGCCCATCTCATTTAACTAAATTGAAATCCCTGCCTTTCCTCTTTCCTCGTCCTCGAGATCATGATCCCCCGGCTAGATAACCCTCCGTCAATCAGCCTTCAGCCTTCCCCCTTATGTCTTGCCCTAACTAACTTACCAACTCTTTTTATCCTTCCCACAGGGACACGCCGACAAACCTAAATCCTCCGGCTACGCGATCTATCGTGCCTGGTTCACCGCGCAGGATCACGGGATCGACGCAGATCCTCTCACCGATTTCATGTGCAGAGGCGAGGACGTGGTGTACGCCTGGATAGGTGAGTGGTTCGTGCGTTGCTGAGATGGTGCGCCAAAGGCTGGGTTACTCATTCCTCATGTGCTCTTCCTTCCTTCCCTCGCGTATTTAACCCTTGTCCTCGCTTCGTCGACATAGGCCCCGACGTACACTTCATTACCTCGTGCAGCCAAGGTGGGACGGCGGTGTCTTGCGTCCTCACACACAGGTACGCGCACCCATTCCTCGGCGCGTCTCAGCCCCTTGCTTCCCTTCTTCTCCCTCTCCGCCGCTTCTTCCCGTCCCCAAATTCGCCTCCGCAAATGCAGTCCTGACAAACTCTAAATTTGCCGCCCCCATATAGAGACGACGCGGATATCGAGGACTCCTGGTCCTGCCCGGGGAAGAAGGCCGATGTGCTCGCCATAGTGCGGGACTGGGACCCACGCTGCGCCGCCGTGCTTGCCAAGGCGCCGGCTTTTGTCGACTGGAAGCTCGTCTACCGCGACCCGCTCCCGACGTGGGTAAGCCAAAGGGGCAGGGTGCTCCTCATTGGAGACGCGGCCCATCCATTCCTACCGTAAGTCTTCTATCATCTGTTATCGTATTAATAACTCCCGGCGCATCTGCTTCTGCTTGTGGATACCTACGCCTTCTCAGAGCGCGGGAGGGAACATTATTCCTTATTGGATGGTGTGGGCATTTCGGCCGCGGGCAGTTTCTCCGTATACCTGCGGCATCTCTCGGCTTACCCTTCTTTTCTATATGATATAGGACGAGCATACAAGGCGCATCACAGGCGATAGAAGACGGCGTCGCCCTGGCGGTCACACTGCTGCTTGCGGGCCAGGAGAGGGTGCCCCTCGCTGTCAGAACCTGGGAACACATCCGGTGCGTTGGGAGTAGCTTCCCGTCCCAGTTTTCTCTTTCAGTCAGCATTAGAGCTGCCTTAAAAGCGACTCACGGTTCTACTTCCCATTTCCGTCTCGTGCGCGCATCCATCCGGCAGCTGGCAGGGCCTTGACGCCATACCACATGCCACCTCGTGCTGACTCACCTTTTCTCCTCCATGCCTCCGCGCTGTTTCCCTTTTGATCGCCAGGCGTTACCTTGAAAGCTACTAACTCTAAAAAAAATTCGTCATGCAGGTACAAGCGCGTCAGGCTTGCCCAGCTCATGGGCGAGTCGACCAGGGACAAATGGCATCGAGCCAGCTCTCAAGAAGACCGGGGAAAGTCTGTAGAACTGCCTAGACCTGAGTGGCTTTTCACGTTCGATGCCGAGAAGGATGCCTACCAGAAATTTTCTGAGGTTTCAAGGGACATTGAGCAGCATGGATATGTGAATCCCTCGTTGCCTTTGTAACGTATAGCGCTTCTTTATCCGTTCAATTAGACAATATTTATGCATGCAGCGCATTGCGATGATGCTATCGATCATGATGAGTGCCGTAGTGCTTCAACTGTTCAACCACCTGCACTTGACGCTCAAAGAAGTCGATTTTTAGATCACCAGACGCATCATGACGCGCTATTCTGTGCCTTTCGTATTGCAGGATATATCTACTAGACCTATCGAACAGTCATTGGAACAAACTCTCCTTGACAAACGGGGGGATATGCTGCCTCCTTGAACACCTCCGCAGTGTAATCTCAGATTGGTAGTAATCCCTGCTTCCCATGAACCACGTTGAACCGACTCATGGCGTGTGATACAATCCCCTAATTAGAAACGTTATCGGGCCCTCCAATTGTCAATGGCCCTCCTTAACACCGAGATGGTATCAGTACTGCTGATCGAGCAAATTATCCATGATGAACTGATCCGTCTGTTGGCTAGCTTCAGGCTTCCCTTCCGTGAAGTTCAGTGTATCCTTTCATACCGAAGGCCAGTCTGCTGCTTTAATGGAGTGCTATAAAAGAGGGTTTTGAGAGGACCGGCACTCTCCCATGCCGGATACTCGGTGCTCGGCCATGGGCGCTTCATGTGGCCTAACCACCTCTCCCTTGAACTGGGCTCACCATTCAGCTGGATTTCGCCGGCGGCACGAATCGCCTGCCCGCCTGGGACCCTCGAAATTACTTCGGTAAATCTTCTGAAAGGACCCTTGACTGATATTACCAGGTCTATTCCCATTTCGTGTGGCTGCAACACTCGCGGGTACGCGATACTCGCATTACGACTCGAAATAATAATGGAAGACGTGCCTGTCGCGCCCGTCATCATCAGCACGGTAATGAAATGATCCAATGGCTGTGATTGAACAAGCTTCAAACAAGCTTACCCTCAGCGTCGTAATGCCGGGATGTCTGTCAACCTCCTCATTCACGCGCAATTATAGAACCCTACACAAGGTATAGATGTATGTCGGTCATTGGACTTCTGTGAAATTATTTAACTCAAGACGCGTTCTCAGCGGCCAGTTAGCCGAAGAAGACGCCGCAGATTTAATAAAAGCGAGTGCTATTGGCTGGAAGCTTTTCAGGTAGCCGCGGCTCGGTGAGGCACTCGGGGATTCGGACTCGTCACGAGGACCCACACCTCTGAACTCCTGAAACCACCAGGCGCCTTCTTTCCGTACGGCATGAGCACTGGTGCGTCCAGCTATTGTCTCCGAAGTTCGTTATTGAGTTCTTCCAAGAGAGGCGACTGTCCGGTTACAACTCCAGCGTATCTACATATGTAACGTCAAAGACGAGGAACGAACGCGGCTGAACACATCGACCAACAGATGGCAAGTTAGATGGTCAGCTTGCTTATCACGCCCACCCTTGCTGTACAGTTGGATTGACCGGAACGAGCATCACGTACCCGGACCTGTGTATGCCATGATCAAACACCAAGCACTTCCCCCCGGTGTCTATGTACGATTTTCCTGTGAAACAGCAGTGTAATGGAAAATCGAGCAGGTCAACGCAGTTTACAATTTTCCATTCGCACATCTACATACCCACCCGTGCAAGCGGGATCACTCGAGTTACTAGCGTAGCCCACATCGAGCACGACGAGACCTCTCCGCGGCTATGGGTGCATCTGATAGTCATTACGGCCTGGGGCACCCGTGCCTCAGCAACCATATGGCCGACCCCCCAAAGCGCGATAGAGCGCCCCCTACACCTCCCAGGTGAGGTTCTTCCCAGTTCTCGTCCCCTTCCCTTCCATTGCAGCGCAAAGCTCTCCCAGCCCACTACTCCCCCCCGGGTCAAAGCACAATTGGCCATGGGGTCGGCGGATCAAGCGGCGCAATCAGGCTCTGAAATCAAATCACATCAAATCTGCAGATGGACCCGCCTCTTCGATCACACCCATCTCAGCCATCACCCTAATCAGATTCCACAGGTCCCCCATCATCGTCACCCTCGCTATTGGCTAATGCGATCTGGGAAATCCCACAGGTGCATCGATCGATTGAGATGGGCAGGACACATGGGTGCAACGCGCGCGAGCGAGTCGCGAGCTGGGGCAGGAGGAAAAACCGTCACGGTTTGGGGGGAGGGAGGGGGGCGCTGACTGAAAACGTAACAAGGCCTGCGATTTTCAGGTGCTTGGCCGTGGGGGTGGGCAGGGGTGAATAGATATAGATAGTACCTTCATGTGCTAGCGTCAGTAGCCAATTCGAAGAGTTGTTCGAATGAAAAAAAAAATTTGGCGCATTCGAGAACCAGACCCAGCGAGACGGCTCCGGTATAGTATAGTCGATCTCAAGGACAAAGACTCAGAGGAGGAGCGGGAACGGTATGCATGGAAAATTCGATTATTACTTCAAGTTGCTAAGCTGGGATGACGGGCTACAGCCGTAAACGACAGGATAAAGAGTTTACTGCGGGCGGTAAAGGCCCCGCGGGGGAATATACGATGATCAAGAGCCAACTACGATACAGGATGAGAGGACACTATTTCTGCGGTAACGTTATGTAACTGCGTTGTGCACGACGATTTAACAAAAAATGAAGAGGCAGCGACACAGTAAGAAACAAGAAGAGAGATAGATATATGGGCAGGATGAGGGTGGGGGTGCGGTGTAAGTGAAGTGGGAGCGGCCAAGTCGACTGGCGCGCAGGTACCGTATGGAGAATAGATATATGGATGGGGGTGTATGGGTGGGGTGTATCTGGTGGTCCGAGGGACTTTTGGCATTAGAGTCTGGAATAAGAAAGCGAGGCAGAGCGGTTAAGGGTTTAGCACCAGAAGAGAATGGACAGGGTAAGGGGAGGAAGGGGGCGGGTGGGAGACATATAAGTAGGGGGCATAATAAACAAAGAGAGGAGAAGAGAAAGGGAAGAGGAGGAAATGTCTTTTCGCGAGCACGGAAGCTTGAGAGAGCAACGACAGCGAGCGGGCAGCAGCAGCAGCGAATGTTATTAGTTTTTTTTTTTCTTTCCTCCTCCCTCCCCCCTTCTCCATGACCAAAACAACTAAACGGCGGCTACGCCTCCCTTGCGCCCCGCTCGCTATCCTGCGATGTATTCGACCCCCTCGCCATTGAGGGCGCCACCGCCACCGACGCGGGCGGGGGACTCGCCTGCCGGCTGTTCGCCCCAGACTGCGAGTCGAGCGTCGAGCGGCGCGTGGGGAGCGGGTGCGCGTGCGCGTGCATGTGCGGGGACGACGCGAGCGAGGGAGGCCCGGAGCTCGAGCTATTTCCCGGGGCAGAGGGGTCGTGGTGCCACGACTGCAGCGCGGGGAGGGTGGTCCCACTTCCGCCGCCACCGTTGCTGCTTGTGCTAGGCCCGGCAGAGCCGTTGCTGCTGCTGCCCTGCGCGGGGGCGTACTCGCGCTGCTGGCGCTGCGAGGGCTCTTGTTGCTGCTGCTGGAGGGGCGCGAGGGACGGGTGGGTGTAGTGGTACGGAGGCGAGATGGGTGGGAGCTGGTTGTGCGGGGGCGTCTTGCGGAGGGACGAGGCGGCGAGGGGCCCGCGCTTGTGCGGGAACTGCTCCGGGCGCGGGCGGGAATGCGTGCGCTCAAAGAGGCCGCATTTATTGCATAGCTGCGGGGTGGGGGGTGAGTACGGGGTGGGAGAAGAGAAGGAAGAGAGATGGGTACGCACCACTTTGCCTGGGCTCAGGTTGGACCGCCGCCACGTGGAGGTGTCGGTGGTGCAGCAGTTGAAGCAGCGGCGCCGGACACGGTCGCTGAGCTTTGTCGCCGCGTCGTCGGTGTGTATGATAGCAATCGGGTTCTGGCTCCCAGGGATGGGGTACGGCTGGCCATAGGGATCGCGGTGGGGCATGGCACCGGGGTGCGCCATGGGCGGTGGGGGCACGGAGAAGTGGTGCACGGGGCCCTGGTGGTAGCCACCGCTGGGGTCGGGGTGGGGGTGCTCGGGATAGCGGTGATGCTCGAAGCCGGGGTGCGGCTGGTACATGTACGGCGGAGGGGGGGCATGGTTTATATGCTCGCGCGGGGGGGCAAAGTGCGATGGGTGATGCCCCGGGTGATGGGCTGACCGCATCATTGACGGGTCGGGGGGGTACGCTGATTGGTAGAGCGGCGCCGCGGGCATGACATTGTGTGGCGGGGATCGGCGCACGGGGGGCGTAGAAACCGATGAGCGGTCCACCGAAGTGACAGATGGCGACGGCGAGTGCGAGTGCGGGATGGTGGCGATGGGTGGGGGCGGCGAGGGGAGCCGATTCGAGTTGTCGAAATGGTGGCGACGGTGGCTGCGGGCGGGGTCAGGTTTGCGTGGGGGAGAGCCGGTGCGCGAGACGTACGAGGAGGAGGACATGGCAAAGGGCTCGACGCGGTGCGGCATGGAACTGTCGAGGGGTCTGCTTTCCTGCAGGTGCCTGCTTTCTTCGATCCGGTGATTGGCAGAAGAATAGATGCTCTCTTTCGGCAACACGGCGCCCTTCTTATCAGAATCGCGCGATGATGGCAACTAGAAGGATGAGTGATGGCTCGCACTGGAAAAGAAAGAACAACACTCACTGTACGCAGAGCGGGGTCGATGACGGACTCGGGCGAGGGCGAGCGGGGCTCGTCTGTGGAGGCGTCGTCGGTTGGGGGCCGGGTGGGCTGGAGCTCTGGGTCGAGCTCTTGTGTGTGCTTGTCCTTTGGGCTAGGATGATGGCCTGCGCGGTGGTCTTCCCTTTGATGGGAGTCAGATAATCATGGGCAGACGTATTTAAGCCGCTACGCACCAGCCAAACACGGGCATCCTGCAGGAGCTGTGCGATTGTGATGCTGATGGGGGAGCGTCCGAAAGAACCCTGGAGGACATCCAGCGCTGGAGAGGAAAGGGAATGAAAGAGAATCGAGTAAACCGCGCTGGGCCCCCTCCTAATCCGGTGTTGAGCCGGCTCGGTCCATTCGCTCTTTTTTAAAGCTCCGCCAACATGCGGTCAGCTGCCTTTCAATCGCCGCTCCCTGCTATGCAAGGCCACTCCGAGTCGTTTGTTCGCATTTCCCTCTGCGCATTTTGCTCCCGGCCTCGGATCACACGGCCATCACTGTCTTCCCCCCTTCTCGCTCTCGTTGTCCCCTCGCTTCTTCCTCCCACCTCCTGCTGCTCCCAGCGCGTGCGGGCCTTGGCTCCTTCCACGGCGGACGCGAGTCACCAGTCAAGCTGCCCATCCAGGTCTGTCACCCCCCCTTTCCTGTCGGCGGCGATGCAGTTCCGTCTCCGCCCCCTTCTGCGAGCTCAGCTTCTCCCTCTATTCCTTCATACCACTCGTTCATGTCGTAGATCCATGTCCAACTAACCGATTCGTCGCATTTACTTCCGGATCTCCCACCTTATCACGCCGACCCTGCATCCCCCTCCCGTGGCCCATTAACCCATCTCAGATCCACCTTCAATTATACACTGATGATATCGTTGAATCATGATCCATCTGATTCCAGCCACGACGCTGCTCTGCCTGATCGTAGCATGGCTCTGCCTCTCACAGACTGAGAAAGAATAGCAAGCACTGAGATCATCTGCACTGGCCCGGAAAGTCGTGCATTCTCTTCCTTTCCTTATTCTTTGTCTCTCGCCCCATCAGTTCTTGCCCCAGACTTGAGCAGCTCAATTCCATTCGTCCATCATCACCGAGCAACAACTTTCCCCAATCCTTTTTGTGATATAATCATCCCCACCTTCCTTTGATCACCTTGGCTGACGACATCAAACCTAACAGCTCTTATTTCCGGGATTCAACGGACATCGCATTCTGCAGCGAAAGGAAGGAACAAAGTTCCATCGAGCGAGCACTGGACACACTACAAAGGATATTGCGGTAAATTAGAACGCCGAGCTGACCACCACCGCCGTCGTCGTCGTCTTGTGCCAGCACATTTCTCGGACTTCGCCTAAACCCTGCATCATCCGTGTTGAACATTCGGCCCACCTACTGGTTCGAGCAGTGGTCGCCCACCTCCCCTCCCTACCCGGGCCATGCGGACGTGGTCGTGCGAGTGCTTCCCCGGTGCTCAGCCTTTGTGGCGTCGGTGTCCATCATGATGACGCGCTGGCGTCTCCCGGCGGTCGTGGTACATCCTGCTTTCAGCATAAGGGAGTTGTTTCCTGGAGCCTACCACCGCCGAAAAAAAAAAGTTTTGGACTCTTTTATCATTCCTGTACGCTGCATTTTTCCTCAAGCGTGAGAGCGTGCTTCAGCAGTGTTATTCACCGTTTCAGTTTTTCTTGTTTTGTTGGAGCTAGATATCCCAATTCGTACTTTCATTCCTATCCCACCTCCGCATCATATTCTATTTTCCTAATCACATACCGTCTCCAGGTACCGACGCCCGCCACACACCCACCTACCACAACGTAATACGCCAACTTGCAACGACACCGGGTTCTGGAACAGCCAGAACAGAACGCGTCTTCCCCACACGAGAGCCACCATACCTGGTGAGTAGTCGCATCCATCATCAGACCCCAAACCGAATCAGCTGTCATGAACAGATTCCGATTTGTGAACGATTCACCAACAGATGCGCACGTAACAATGAACGAATAGATGCGTATTTCAAGTTGATTTTCCCATTCCGCTTCTGCATCACGACCCAATTCTCACATACCGTCTCCAGGCAGTGACGCGAGAACGCAATACGCCAGAGAACTCCAACTTCAGCGCATTCTGGACAGTCAGCTGCCAGAGAACGCGTAGATGACTGAATACTCATGTCTTGTCGTAGCTGCCTGCCAAAATAAGCTCCCGAATCGAATCATCTATCATGGAAGATATCGATGCGTGAACAGATGCGCACTGGAATGATGCACGAATAGATGCGCTCGCTCAAGAAGGCCAAGTTAGGGTTCGTCCCACCACCCATCCGCCCATCCATCTATACATCTATCTATCTATCTATCTAGCGTACCGCTTCTGACGGACTACCGATCTATCATTCAGCTAATAACAGAACTTGAACAGAACAGGATGGCAGAAGAAGAACGGTCATTCTCGTGGATTCTGGTCATTTATTCATTCGAGGATCGACTCTTTGGGTGACAGTGCGCGCCCCGGATGTTCACTGCCCAGCTTATCGCGGATAGGACAGTGCTACATCGTTCAGCTTTTGCACCTAAGATCATCTTGCGTTTTGATTCCCCACTTCCCACGTAAACTTCTCGTGTTGGTCCCCTTTCAATTTTTTTCATGAATTATCAGTCTAGCCAGGGCTGGTCGACTGAACTTAATATATTATATTTTTGTATACAGCTTCTACTTTCGTTCCCCCGGCGTAGCGCCATCCCGGACATGGGCACTCGACTGAACTTTATTTTTGCGTTCAAAAAATTATCATTCTGGGTGTCTTGCAGCTGGACTGAACTTTATTATTTCTTTTCTTTCCGTTCCATTTTCGCTCCGTTTTCACTCTCGTGGTGTAGCGCTAACGGGAGTACCGCGCTGCCGTACGTTAGTGGCTCACCGGCGATTCAACCCCCAGGCCCAAGTGGCGTCCCGTCTTCGGCCCACCTTCCGCCTCTTCCCCCTGCGCTCACGGTTCAACAGCTCTTCTTCCTCGACTGAACTTTGTCTTGCCAAGCTCCCAACTGGTGGCGTCTATCGTCTGTTGTCTGTCGATCCCTTCCTGCGTATAATACATACGCGCTTGATCAACAGCTCGGGCGTTCCACCGCGGCTTCTTTACTGCTATCTGCCTAGCTCACTTCTATTCTATTTTTTTCTATACCTACCTTATTCGTACTCCATATCGGAGGTCGGGGAAGGTGGAGTGCTGGTAGTACGGGTATACCATGTAGTTGAGGTAATAGTTATCATATCTGTTCACCGAGTCATGCCCTACTTCCCACCCGCCGTCCCTACCCAACTACCTCGATCCACAGTATCATCTGCGCCATCTGTTCACTTTTGAGATCTTCTCTCTAAGGATCTTGCTCTGGTCCTGATGTTCTGGTTTGCGTTGATGGAGTGTTGCTATCACTCTTTCATTTCATGTATTTTCATTTTACACCGACCATACATGTACTCCGCATCAAAGGCAGCGTAGGTGGAGTACATGCAATCGGGGGATACCGTGCAGTTGAGATAATATCCTTGATGACCTATGTCTTATTCACCGCCAAGTTCCGATCTTCCCTTCTACCTTCAATCCCTACCTACGTACTTCTCCATCGGCACCATCTGTTCGATCCAGGGATTTTCACGTCTGGTTCCATCCTCTGGTTCCGCCATTCCAGTTCAATGCGCTGATGCAAGTGTTATTTCGTGGTTCTTCTTGGTCTTCTTCTAGATACCGGGTCATGCGCAACATACCAGTGCTTCTAGAAGCACCAGGTAAGATTCAACCGGCGTTGGCACGTCCAAGAAAAATATATCACGCGTTTTCCGCGCCGAAGCATACCCAGGTGCGTGCAGCGTGGGTTTTGTTACTCGGTTTGGGTTGCGCTTCCGTTTCTTCTGGATCTGTTCTCTGTTTGTTCTGTTTCCTATTTCTGCCTTTGACCCGTTCTACCAAGTTATGATTTGTTCTATTCTTATAAATCCCCGATGACTGAACTTTGTCTGGTTTATTTTCATGAATTCCACGGTTGACGGACTGTCGCCGTCCGGCTGGAATTCATGCTAGGCACTCCTTTTCTCTCAGACTCGTATTGAGGCTTATTCAAGATATGGCGGAGTTGTCACCATGCCAAGTGATAAAACGGAGTTCTGTGAGTCTGTTCTTTATCCTCGGGAACGATACAAGTAGTTGTGCTAACAACAACACCGTCTGTTTGTATCTGGCATCCCCACGACCCAGCTCCAGTAGTCTCCGAAACCATTTCGACCACTATTGACTGTGAGGAAACCGTATACATCTATCTGATAGATATATGCGAGTAGCTATACCTAGGCTGCATAGATCACTCTGATAATGAAACATCATTGATATGGGTCTATTTTCTTTCCCGTCGTAGTGGGAAAGGGCATAAAATAGCTAAGTCGTCTGTTTATTTATGGTTATATTCTTGTTGAAACATTTCTCTAATAGTGAGCATTTTCCACGGGGTCACAGCTTTAGGCTTCCAATACACCCCTCAATTTTCCTACTGCGATGCTCAAAATTGAATATAATCAAGGTAGTACTCGCTTATGCGCCGCGTGTCCGAAAAACATGGCTCAGGAAACAAATTATTCTGCCTGCACTGTCTCCTTACATTCATCTATCTGATGGATGCATTGATCAAACCGAAAATGAAACATCTTTGATTTCCCAAGGTCTTCGAAGTCATGGTGGGGAGTATTGGCCGTTTCTTGGTTGTGTGCTATTTTTGGTGGTTTGCTTTCTATACATACTGATGACGAGTCGAACAGTTTACTAATACCGTGACCTTTGATTGCAGATCATGTGCCTGAGCTGAGTTGTCCGTCTTTACGGTGAGTGTCTCTGGCTATACTTGCTTTAATACTACCTCACCCATGCTGACTCGGAGACGCGGCACCCGAGGTCTGTTGTTCTCATAGTGGATTCAAGGGTGGCCACGAATGAGACATCACTGATTTTACGAGGCATGCAGTTTTGGGTCGTATATATTTATTTCATCCCGGGATTTCTCGAGTGGCTACACGGTGACCGCAGAAGAAGAAAAAAAGACATCCCCGTTAAGAGATTCATGCACGATTTGCATTGTCAGCTTAATTGCAGTTCCCTTTCCGCGTATGGCTCCCAAACGTCAAACACGGTACACTTCACATTTGTTGGAGCCGTCAGTGCAGTGCTTGCAAAATCATCAATATTGGAGAAATCCTGTGGCTCTATCACGAGAATCACAGGTTCTGTCAGTTAACTCATTATCAAAGATACACTCGCGACGTTAGTGGATCCAGGAACGTACTATTACTGCCTGGACAAGTAAACATCATTTCCCTGCTCGTTTCAATCGTACCGCATATACTACAAGACCGCCTCACGCCTCAAGTACAAGCAAGATGTGTGATATCATCTCGCCTCAATGTACGTATCCATCCACTTTATTCGTAGCGCTACCTACCAACAAATGTATCAGATGTGATTCCCCATATTTCAATGCCGGCGTCGATTTAAGTTTCCCAGCTTACCATGGCAGCATTATACGAGTAAACCGTTAATTTGTGCAGTTCACTGACCCGCCGTAAATCGACATACATATCAAGTGATCAAACAGCACAATACAGTTCTCGGTTCACCTGAGGAGGCAAATGATGTGTTTTTCATTGTTTCACGTTTCATGCCAACCCATGTACGCTCACAGTAATGCGGTGAACCTGCCATGTCTTATCTTCACAGAAAGTTCTGGATTCTTTCTCCGTATCTGAAGGCAACTGCTATCATTCATTTTCTAGCGACATTTACAGAAATTTTCTGGAGCCTCAGTGACTATTCCCTTTGTTATTAAACTCAGATTCGTTTTCTGCTGTCCTTTCTAAAGTCCTTGAAACATGGAATAATATTCCTGTTAATCATTTGTCTCTCAATGAAAGGCTGTGGGCGAGGCTAAGTTCTCCAGTCATTAGAGAACATTCCAGCGATCTCTCACATTTGCAGTTTCTTTCCCTGGAGAACTCGGAACCCGTCAAGTCAAGCTCTTCAGATTGAATTTTATCTTGCGTCCTAGCCCAATGCGAGGGTGCACCTCCGAGCAAGCGGTAGGAAGAGTCCGTCTATGGCGGCCCTTCTCGCGTGAACCTCGCACAAACCGACGCCTACCAATAAATTATCGGGCAGAGTTCTCTGCCTAATCAAGCTCTTTTATCTACACGTTTCCGGCATGCAATTACACAGCATCGTCTTCTACTAGTCCCTACGTGGTTCAACCGATGGGCCATAAGGCCACAGCTCTTCCACTAATTATGACGACGTCGTTGTTGCGCCAGAAGCGCCTTTATAAGCTTTAATGCTATTCATTTGAGTATTCATTTTAAATACGTACGGAACCATTTGTGACCTTCTAGGGTCCAAGGTACCCTCTAAGCCATGTGCAGCATGCGTTCCATGTTCCTGCCGCTTTGACCCCGAGCCACTTCGTTCCTGCCGAGTCGCGAGACTCGCATCCTTCTTATTATCCCCGCGGACCCCACTCCCGTATAGTGTTGCTGCCCTCCTCTGTGTTGGATATTCGATTCTAACCCGCGTGGTGGTTACAAACAGCCAAAGCTTAGTTGGAATGCTCAAGCGAACTCTTACGAGTTACCCAATGAATATTGACAGGAAGCATGCTCATTGACAGGCAACCACATGGTGGGCGCAGTATTCCAGAAATCGATGAACCTTACACAAACCATCTGGCGTTCTTTGTTACATAGCATATATCGATAGTGCTATCTCAGCTGAGGTTGTGCAATCATTCTGGGAAGGCTCATTAAAGAACGACAAAGCGACTTTTGTGAATATATTATTTCTGGTCTGCCGACAACACAGTGTTTGTTTACTGACTGCACTGCGGTTGCTATCCGACATTTCAGTATACGATAATATTTATGTGAGTGATACAATTTTTTTGCTCTTTTTTGCTCCCGTTTTTTGGTGGTAAGAGTGCCAAACCTTCCGCATCGATCTTTACTTACGACTGCTGTTCCCTTTCGTAAACAATGGCCGTTGGAACAGTGCAAGCTTAGTCTATTGGCGAGTATTCAGCAAAATGGCCACTTATGATTTTTTGGAGGTGTGGTGGTCGTTAGGGTCATGCTTTGATAAAAACATACCGCGGCTAACCACCACGCTTGGACCGTCGAGCCACTCAATGGCACTCCTCCTTACTTAAGACTCTTTTCCTCATGCGTATAAATGCCATCCCCACACAATGGCCACTATACAACTCTCTGAATCATAAATCCTGCTCTCTCCGCCATGAAGACGGCTGCTCTCGCTCGATCTATTCGGAACAGGGAGGACAGCATGTCTTTTTCTGCAGGAATTTACACCCCCGCTGCCACCACTCTTACCTACATTCTGAGTAATACTCGTCCGGAAGAGCTCCACCAGACTCTTCGGCAGGCACTGAAAGAGCCAAATGATGTCGCCCATAGATCTAGATAATCTACTTTCTGCTATACAGAGTGCAGGCGTCGTCATTACTGCCGCTGTAGCTGCCCACTCACGATCACACCCTGCGCTACTGCATTCGGTGCCACCAGCCGTACCTGGAGTGCAATAATGGGCACACTGCGTGCGTCGTAGAACACGGGTATTAAGGAGCGACAAGCCTGTCAGTGGGCATTCTTTGTACCGGCTCGTTTACGAATGCTGCAACTCCTATGTGGAGACAGGCGTCGCTCATCCTCATTTATCGGAAGGCACACGACGCTAGCCCAGAATGTCCAGTACAAGAATGTCAACGTCCAGACTTGCGAAAGTCTGGGACGCTTCGGAAAGCCCGTGGATGGAAATACGGTGAGGACGACGACTCCAACGACAGCCATTGCTGTGTGCCCTGAGCAAAATGAGCCTCCCCGGATTACCAACGCGGATATGTTGCAAACCTGATCGCCGATGTAGCAATCAACTATAATCTGAGTAGGAGCAATGTTTTGATATAAACGATCTACTTTTGGAATGACAGAGAAGCGATACATTGAATATAAACTCCGCAGTTTTTTCATGGCTTTAAACTGTACTTACCTTTTACTGCTATCTGCTTTTACTTTTTTTTTTTTTTTTTGCTGAAAATTGAATCTAATAGCTTTGGTTATTTTTATTGTTATTTCGTAACGAACGTTTCGAACAAGGGAGATCTGATGATCTTAAGTTTGAAAGGGTGAGAAATCAGTTTGTGGCGATAGGAGTGGACAGGCAGTGATGCTTGCAAAATCTTTCGCTGTCGGGATCCGGCACTGCGCCCACGGCCCGATTCCTCGTCACATTGACAAAGCGGCAGCTGAGCGCTGAGTAACAAGGTCCAAGGAGGTGTAAGATCGACTTAGTCAACTCTTCTAATGCCCGCGACCATATTCGGTCATCTGAAATCCAACTTGTTCAAGTGAAAGAACACACAGTGTAGGAAATTAGAAGGCGATTGAGATATCTGCATTCTCCAATAAGTAGTGCTTTATTTTCGCGAGCCCTTCCTATTTCTCGACTCGCATTGAATGTCATTTAAAAGCTCTTGTTAGGGGGTTCTGAAAAATAAATAAAAGGACAATATCTCGTCATTTACGGCTTCGACGATCGCTCTTTGCCCACCGTACCATTACAATGAACGCAAAGAAGATGAATCATGCACCGGCCCGTATTCCACCATTGTCATCGGAACTGCTGCATACGCGGACGATTGGATCTTTCATGTCCGTGGGAGGATTGATTGTATGGAGGAACGAGGTATATATTGCCTACACATCCCAAGAATGGTGATAGCTTTGATCAATTCAGTCATGCAGGAACAGGCGAAAGACTGGTAAAGGTAAGGAAAACGAACGCTTGGCCATAAAAGAGATCGGGAGGAAAGGTCGCCCGACATTTCAACTTAAACAGGTGGCATAGGTATAGACACCTGAGACAGATATGTCAATGATATACATACACAAATGCCATAAATTTACAGCTCGATGATCCTAATCGGAGAATTGTGCAATAATGGCAATTAAATAGTACATCTCGAGTTATCTGTGGGGATAGTACGCGATCAAAGCAAGGCAAGCACAGAGTGTACATATGACGACTTAAGAATAACGAAATCAGATGGAATGGATGTAAGAATGTGGGCTTCGCTCCGGTCGTCAGATCACATATCACTGATCAAGACCTGAGAACTGCATGGAGTCCAAAACAGTTTGAACTTCGTCTAGTGCGAGTTCTCCCTCTATGAGGCGCTCCTGAGCCGAAGCCAACTCGTCTTCAAGTCGGTCCAACTCGGCGATACAGGTGGACGAAGACGAGAAGGCGAAATTCGGTGATGGTAAGGAAAGGTTTGCCTGCGTGATTCTCGGAGACCGGGATCCTGAAGAGTACCCTGATATAGATTCCACTGAAGATGCTGGGAGGGCGATAACTTGTGGGTCCACATTTGCACTTCGGCATTGTATGCCCAAAGGCGGTGAGCGAGATGGTGATTGCGACCGTGTGAGTATCATGCTAGTTGGATGCAGAGGAGTAGCAAGTTCCATAGATATTTCACCGTCCTCCGCTTCAAGAAGATTATTGCCAGAAGAGTCCTGAGAACTCTAGTAGTCAACATAGCAAACTTTTCAGAATATTTATGGAAAACGCACCGATACTGGCACGAACTCTGATACCCGTTGCTTCAGCGCTTGAATTTCCCCCAACAGCTCGAGTTCCCGGGCATGAGCGTCAACACGGTTTACTTCTAACTGTTGGCGGAGATTCCGCTCAGATCGTCGTAACCTGAGTAGGAAGCAATCATGCGTCAACCATGGTTTCTTTTTCTTTCGGGGTCGAGCGAGTAGCTTGCTTACTGAATACATTCCTTCTCGAGCCCTGAGAGACATTTCACGATGCCGACGGGCGACAGGGATAAACTGGACTGTGATGCCAAATTTCTTCAGTAGTAACTCCACCAAGGCCGGCAGATTAGACGTACTTGGTCTTCTGAAGTGACGAGGTTAACGAGAGCCTTCCTTTCTTCTTTGAATGCATCTACTTGCGCAGCCAACTCTAAGATCTGATCATCAAGAATTGGAGTCACTCGGTGATCATGTTTCGCTATATGCTCTGGCGGCCATGTGGGAATGGTTTCGTCCGAGTCTACGGGAGCTTCTAGAGAAGGCGAAAATGGCGCGTTACTCCAATGCGAGATTACTTTGACGCCTCTCCCAGCACCACGAGTACGGGAAGGATCTTTCGAAGGGAAAGATATTTGGTTTACACTCTGCATTTCTAGGTGACCGGGAAGCTCGGAAAATATCCGTGTGGGTGCATTCTTCTCGTGGTCGTCTGCTACAGAGTCAGCTCGTGGGGATGTTTGTGACATTGACGGCAGAGTTGCGGAACGAGCTTTTTCGAGCTGGAATCGCTATTAGAAAGGAGTTCAGAATGAAAGAAATTAACCAGCTACCCGCATAAATAAAGATTTGATTTCCAGCTCTAATGCTTTATTCCTCGAGATGCTTAGACCGAGCATCTTTATCACTTGCTCGTTTGCTATAGGTCCATTCAATTCTGGGAGCCTATATGCCTCTCCCGGAATCACAGAGTCAGGGCCTTGGGAAAAAGTTTCTGTGAGAGAATGTACACAAGCTTCGAGCTCAGCTTCTCGGCGAGCAACTTGCGCCTCGAGTGAAGTTATACGCCCGTGAGCTTGTTTCCGGGTGAGCTTATGAGATTCCCGTTCAAGGTCGCGTTGTTTTTTCAGCGATTCAATGAGAGATGCGGCGTAGGAGAGGAGCTCCTCATTCGATTCGTCGGTACGCTTTTCTCTAGGTTCATCCTCAGATATAGGATCTATGCAAAGAGTGACGCTCTTATTCAACCAACCACAGCTGCGTGTAGCACAAATAAGGTAAAAAAAGCAACGGACCGGCAAGGCCAAAGAGTTCGATTCGACTGTGCGGCCACAAGCTGTAATCGTTGGATAATTCGACTAAGAACACAGCGAAGGAATGTCATGAGCGAAGTGTAATAGTTATAGGAGTTCAACTCCAACGCAAAACTGCTTACCTTTCTCGACTAGCTGTATTACCGCATCACGAAGATCGTCTCTCTCTATTTCGGCTACTTTTACAACGTCGATATAACGCTGAAATTTTTCAGCTAAAATTTGCCTTTCTCTTACGATCGACTCCAATTCTATGGAGTGAGCAGTTTGAAGCGCGTCCAGTGTATCCAAGGTCGACATTAGACGATTTTGTATGTGAGACGTCCGGGCTGCATATGCGTGGGCCTGACTTTCAATTTCGTTTATCTAGAAGATAGGATAAAGTCCACCAACGCATGCATTATGTTGCAATGACACACCTGCGCCTCCTTCTGTGCAAGTTGAAATGACATTGCTTGGTTCTTGTGCAGTCCCATCGTACATGTTATCCAAGGGTTTCAGCTTTGAAAATGAACGAAAAGATGACGAGTAAAATACACAAGGTAAGGAAGTAGGTGAAGTAGATCTCTGTCTAGCCAAGTTATGTCGAAAGGTTGTTCTATCGCGGTCCGGTGCGATGTTGGGGCAGATGCGACATGATTGTTGAACAGGGTTAGGGTTTGGCACACTGTATGTATTGTACGTCAACATAGTCAAACAGAACAAAACATATTGGCCGGCCTCAGCCCGGCTCGTCTAACCGGAAGTGGTCAAAATCATAAATGCAATCCACCAGCAAGTATTTACAAGAGATGCAAATATCAGACAGCTGAAAGTTCTGCACATTTTGTAAATAACTTTTAAATTTAGAAGTATTGTGGAGAAAAATTCAAAGTAAGTACATATCCATCCTTACCTCTGTAAGCTATGCATTTATCCATGTACAGAATTTCTCACTAATTTCTCTGCTAATTTTCTTTGCTGAGGCTTTATTGACAAAGATTTCAAGTAAGTTAGTTGCAGCTAGACTTCAAGACAGATGTTTTGTAAATAATACACACTATACAAATCCTGGGTTGTGCTCTTGATTTCTCAATGTGAGCCATACACCACAGCTAATTACTATTCATTGTGTTCTATAATTCTGTCAAGACTCATTCTCAAAGATAAATAGGAAATAGAGGATGTAGGTTATGATAGTGCTATGTTGGAAAATGTCAGAAGCAGTGTCAGAAGGATTTCTAACCATAATTCTACAGATAAGAACTGTTGGCTTCAGCTTATGTGCTGCACCCTTCCAGTTCTTGTGGGTTCTAACTTAAATGTGGTCCACATGTCAGAAGAAAGTACTGCAGGGTCAGAAAGTTGTTGGAGATGACTTGGAGGGTTGACAACTAGAGACTAAGTCTAGTGTCAAGAGCAAGATAAGACTAGTCAATGTAAGTCAACTAGAAGGGAAGTTGGAAGAGAGTTGGAGGTTGGAATACAAAGGAGACTTAGAACTTTAGTCAGAAGACTAGGTGGGATCTTAGTTGATATTCAGATTGGAGACTAGAGTACAGAACTGAGCTACTTAAATACTAGTATCACTAATTGTAATAATAAAAACAGAAGTAGCAACACTATAGAAACATGGAATAATAAGAGTCCTTGACACATAATAAAAGTAGCAAAAGTGGAAGCAGAAACATACCTGAGCAGAAGTGTTCATAGTAATGGTATTGTATAAGTATGAGTCATAGGATCAAGACAATAGTTCAGAGATAAGTGAGAATGGAAACAGGCAGAAATGGTTGGAAGCATATCAGAAGATGAGTCAGAATGTTGGAAGGAGTTGGAAGAACTGTGGATATGACAAATTCAATGTATATATAGTCTACAGCATTAATCCAAGAGGAATAGACATTTAGTATTTAGATCTCCTGTTTGAAATTTTAGCAATATCAAACAAGCTACTGGAGTGTTGGACAAACATTACCAGATATTGATTAATAAGAAAATCTGGAAGTGTACTGTCAAATTTAATTGCAATTGAAGGATGTGTTTATGAGATATGGTTATTATTGAGCAAAATTCTCAACTGGAGGCTATGTATGCTGGTATGATCAAATAAAAGTAAATGAAGTTGAATAAAATACAAGTGAGAGACTCACTTCATCATTTGAGGAAGCCAGACTACACTCCAGATAGTTGTTGTATCTCTCATGTCCAAAATGATAAATGCTTGTGAGGGGCAGTACTTTACAGTCCCCCACCATTCCTTGTGGATTCCCAGTTGATTCCCAGATTCCATCTTGATTCCTGATTCATTCCAGATACATTCCCTGGATTCCTTTTAGATTCCTGACTTATCCACACAAACTTGTGCACTATGTCTGAAAAAGTGCATTTTCTAGCCTTCTATTTTACATATACACATAATTTATATACCACCAGAAAGATAAAATTGAGTACTTTCCAAATATAGAAAAAATAAAATATTTTGACATGCTTTTGATGCCTAAAACATGTAATTAATATCCAAATTTGGATGGAAAGAGTCACACTATACTTAAAAATCTACACCTTATATTATACATCATTTGAAATCTACAAATTAGTAGATTCCATGGGAATCCCACAGGAATTGTGGGGGAGTGTAAAGACTTCCATGTGTCATGGATTTGCCTTTTCTTTTTGGCCATTGTCATTATCTTATCTTAAGATCTTATCACAGGAGGATCTTATCTCAAGAAGGACACATTGATACTGCATGGATATCATGAGGCAACTGCACCCATGAGGACAACACATGACTTTCTTCTCATTATGATTGATCATTACTTACATGTATAGTACATGAATAGTAAATGTGTATAACATGTGTAGAGTAGTATTTAGGTACATTATTTGTACTGAGAACCCCAGTCTTGAGCTGGTCATTTCTCCACTAGCAATACAGTGCTCATCCTTTCCCCTTTCCCTTCCCTTTCTTTCTGAGTGATTAGATGTCCTTGACATTGCACTATTGAGTGTATTGTTTGTGTCAGACAACATGTCTACCTATATTCTGCTGATGTAAAATTGATATATTATCAATGAGAAAACTTTTTGAAATGCTTCTCTGCACTTGATTCCCTTTGAGGCATTGGCCAATGAATGGTGTATTCACTGATTTCTGATGTCCATAGGTGTGTATGAAGTGCTCTACAACATCACAGCATACCTACAACAATTAGAATGATCTCAGCAATAATATATTATTAAAAACAGACATTGTAAATAGCTGTTTAGATACATAGTATACAGACTCACCTATTCTTTATGTAATTCAGAGTTAGTTATATTTCTGGTGTAGCCATGGGCCATAGTAGGCAGTCATGTGATGTATTGTACATGTACATGCTGTGTGTACCATATCCTGTACCCAATCCACCACTGTTACCATGTCCATCTTACCAACAGCAAGCCTGTCCATCTCCACTGGAATATTAGTTACTACCTGTGACAAGTCACACCTCAGAATTGTTCTCTTGCTACATTGTCACTGAGGTATGTACCCCCTACTTTCATTATTGGTTTTACTTTACTCATTAGTACCTAGAACTCTATTCCACTTCAGGCACTTAAATATAGCATTGTTCTCTTGCTATGTTGTCACTGAAAACTTTATTCCACTTTATATATAGTATAATTTATATTCACCACATGCAATGCCCCATCATGCTCTGCCATGCCCTGCACTGACCTACACTGACCCACAGCAGCATGCATTGACCAGTTAAAAGCTCTATGCCCTGTCAGTAGCCATCCCAGGCACTTTTTAAATTTTTGCCAGGCTTCCCTATGTAACCCTTCCAATGTTGGCCATCACATGCTCAGCATGAACCCACACCACCATGATCTATGACTCAATGGCTCCAAAGGTACTTCTCAGTTCTTCACACTAAGCTGTATAAAGTTTCAACTTTGCAGGAAGTACTAAGCAACCTCTCTCTTGAAGACCATGACAACTTGATGCAGATCACCACACTTGATTTGCAGTCAACAATGTTGCTCTATGAGAAGATGGTCAAGAACTATTCTGATGCACAGCCATTCTTCATGATACAACTGGTGGAAATTTTTTCTTTGTTTGAATTGGATTTGCTTGCTCTTGGTCTCTATCATAAGGTAAAGAGGCAATTTTATCTTTTCTTGTCAACTTACCTCTGCACTGCACCAGACCCAGGATATTCTGTCTGGCATAGCAGATTGTTGACAATGTCTTGTATGCTTTTATTGAATGCTACACTAATGACATTAATCAAGAAATCAGCAGAACTTTGACCACACCAGTTAGTAACACCTGCTTTCATCCTGAAAAATGCAGTGCACACTGATTCTTGTTACCTGCCAGGTTTTTAGAACTATCAGGTTTGGAAGTTGTCTAAGAAGTGCTTGTTTCCCATCAAGTAGCCTCATATTTCAACTGGGTCTCCAGAACTCAAAGACCAATATAATTCTCTAAAAAAGGCAGGTTCCACCTTCTTGGCCCACCTAATAAAACACTGTATTGAAACTAATCAGTGCAACCATGTTTTATTTCTCACATCAAAGGTGTGTTTTCTATCATACCTACTTATTTTGCTTCCCCTTCCCTTATCTCAGCCATTCTTTAAGCATCCCAAAATTTATTGTGGAATGGTATTTCTGAAGGAGAGGTCAATTTCTCCCCACACAGCCCTCTTCAAGATTCTGCCAAGATCAAAGCATCTTGCATGATACAGTGACTGTTTGTGTTTTGTTTTTCCAGTGGCCAAGTGACTATCACTGACAACACCATTTTTTAGGCATATAAGCTTCTCAACATGCTCATGTCCAATCCAGATCACCTTGAAAAAAGCACAATTCAGCTTATTCAAGCACATTTCATGAGAACTTATCAGCTTTATGGTGGTCAGTACACCCTGCTGGGATGCACATGGAGACTCAAAAAACACCTTTGCATGAACACTATGCAAGGTCATGCTGCCCATTCCCAGAGGTCAATGCTGAGGTTGACTACATCTGCAAGATGATCAAGGCAAGACTGTTCATTTCATGTAGATTAGCCCTTCCATTTATGTTGTATCCTCCTGGGAATTCGCTTTTTCTAGAAATAGATCAAGTTCTGGAGGAATCTGTTGGAATAATGGGGTGCTCATTTATGAGCATTTCATGATGCATGCTGGATCATTGCATGCATCCCTTTTGGGATTCCTTAGTTGTTCTACTAAATACTTACATTTTGGTGGCATTCTGTAGTTTACTTGTTTCAGCCTTTATTTGTTTCACCAAGTGGTATATAGGTAGTTTACATTGGATGTAGTTACACATCTGTTTGCCTCTTGAGCTCACTAAGGTCGAACACAAATCCACTGCTTTGTGATTGACTGCAAGGGGTGCACTTTCATTTTAACAGAATCCATTTGCAACAGCTAGCTGGATTCATTTACCATTCATGACATTGTGGGCATAGAATTGGGATAGGCTACACACACATGTGTGGCTGAGTACTGTACATACTGCCAGCACATATACCATAGACTACAACCATTGCTACCATCTGAGCACTGCAATACTGCTCTGGGCCATCTCCAGCACTCACAACATGTTCTCTGTTTGAAGCAAGTTTATCCTTTATATATAATTGGTTTAATGTTGATTATACCCACTGCCCTCCTCAGATGCTAGAATAGAAATAAATGGGTGTATGGCATGACTGCTTTCATCTATCCTTCTCATGAAACATGACTATCTGTCTATCTCTATCACACATACAGTTGCAGGCAAGCAAACACATCAAGTTTGTTATCTCAGGAATGCAAATTATTTGGGCAAAACTAATGACAGATTTGAACTTGGACAGTCAAATAGAGCCTAAAAACAGTGTTTTCATAAAGTTCCCATGACATTTTAGGTGCACCAAATTTTTTGGCCAATTTCTATGGATTCCTCTGACTCCTCAGATGTTATGCTGTGGTCCGAAACTTGATGGACTTGGGGAATAGAGGAACCACTTGGCTGCACTTCAAAGAATGCATTGAGTTGAGTCTGATTTTTGAATAACTCTGCATAGCACTGTCATGTGCGTAGAGATTTGCTCATTACATCAGGGCCTTTAGCATAGGAATTTGGACAATCTGAATATGAAGCTTTATGGATAAAAAGTAGGTAATATTGGATTAAGCATTACATTACCTTTCTTTTTTCTCTTCTCTCATAAATTATTGGGAATCCAGTCCATATCATTCTGATCTTCATCGATCTTGTAGGACAGTGCTGCCAGTCATTTCCCAAGCTCTTGACTTGTTAAACCTTTCCACTCATGATCAGACTCAAACTCAGAATCCAGATCATCCTCCTGCTCACTACTAGCCATGTCCTTCATGTCTTGTTGAGGCTGATCACAATTGCCTTCATCATCTAAGTCCTCATTGGGGTTATCCCGGTCATCCAGATTTCGGCCAGACTCGATAATTGGTGTAAGGGGAATTACTAATGTAGCAGGCTGGTTCCTCAGCCCAGATATGTTTCTCTTTTTCTTGGGTGGACAACCTTTGGGTGGCATTTTTTTAGTGAGAGATCGGCTTGTTAGAAAGTTGCAATATTTTGGGATTAGATTCTATTCGTGATAAGCTATCTAAAAATGAATTGTCCGAGATTTTAGCGAATTCTTTTGAGTGCGCCAATATTTTTAGCAACTTTTTGGCCAGAACATCGATTTTGAAAATTTCGCTTGTGCAACTCAATAACCTAGGTCCTTGCCTTTATATTCCAGTGATTTTTAGACAGTTTAGATACATGTGACGGTCACCATAATTGACGGAATAAAGTTGATGTGTTTGCTTGTCCGCAACTGTACCCATTATGGAGACTATGATATCTGGCTTAAAGTGGTGAGTCTATGATCTCGAGCTATTTTCTCACTTTCTTTGAAGTAGAAAGATGACTGATTGTTATATGTATTCTCAAGCAGTTCGGATTCAAACTTATCATGGTCCTTTTGTGGAGTTTATATTGCGGGGCATGCAGGCCACCATTCACTCGATGCAGTCATTACGATGAATCTAGACCCGTGCCTATGGCCACTCACGAAGGCGTCCCGTTCCTAACGCTGGCGGGCCTTCATCCCTCTCAATGGTCAACCGGTTATGGCTGGTTGTTTGAATTCTTTCGCTTGTGATTGATTTTAGGCCTTAGTCGTTGATTTGTACTCCCTTGTGTGATACTCATAACTAGTAGAACATGTGCTTTACTGAGACGTACTGATGTGGTTTGATACACGGTATCAGCGCTAAACTGATTTTCCGGAATTCATGTGACCTATTCTAAGTAGCTAAGACTATGTACGGGATGGAACATATCGACTGTAATAGAGTAGAGAGCGAAGATCAAATAGTACTTGCTCTGGCTGGCGCGATGTTTTGATTGTGAATTCTTACTGGAAAAATTATGACTTTGCTGCCTTTGTACCTATAAGGTCCCATTCTGGATAGGATAGGAATTCGGGAGCAGTCCCATTAAACCTGGTCACGGCGTTTAAAGTCTCTTCGTAATTTCTCTTTGAACTTGGAAATCTCCGTATTGATCGTCTATATTATAGAAGTGGCTGCGACAGCTGGAATGAATTCCATATGAGCTTTGACATATGCATATGTATAGTAGATGTATACTCGCTTCTGCAACTTATTGGCGTTGATATGGATCCTATTACAGAAGACGACTACCACTCATCTGACCAAGTACGGTCCGAGGAAACACATAAAGGCACGTTGAATCCAAGCGAGTCTCTCGTGCACACTAATATCCACTAGCATTATTGAGCACTACGCGTGAAGAGACATGAAGCTTTCTCATTCCTCTCTCCAGATCGTCGTTGTGTCGTTATTAAGTATCTGCAGTGTTGTAATTGCGAGCGCCATCTCCGATGATGGAGTTAGTACCCTCTTGGAGAAGAGAGCGAAATGCCCCGATAAATCAAGTGAGTACAGGTTCTTAAATAACTGGCCCCTGGGTAATAAGAATTATCTCACATTTATTCGACAGGTTGTCCGTCGGGATGGAGCTGTTGTTCATGCGGAGGCTATTATGGATGCCACGCTCCTAGTGTGGGCGTCAGTATATTCTCCTATCGTGAATGTCTATTCACATTGATCAACTGCATAACTTTCAGGGATGTCTGTGCTAATAAACACGCCCGCAAATACTAGTACCAGTAAATTTGCCAAATTTCTGCAGATTTGACTCCCCACCTTTTGTCTGTGTCGTTATGCTTCAAGTTGTGGAAGATATCATGTAAAGATGTGTCAGAACATAAGGAACTTGCTATACCAAGGCCACATTGTTGAGATAAGAAACTATTTTTCTTAACATTTGCCTGCATCTTCCATCTAGGCTGTTTGGGGGAAGGTGACCTTGCAACATATTCTCTTATAATGGAGTGATTGCGGTGCAACACACCAGGTGAAGTGACGTTGCGAGGATCACGTAGTGTGATAGTTCCGTTGCGATGCAGTTTGGTAGGGCCCTGCTTTTACAGGCCCCACTCTCAGGCCAGTCAAATATCACACAGGCAGACAAGCATTGATACCTCGTTTCTGTATTATTTCTCTTTATTTCTTTCCGTTTAAATTCATAAATACATGAGGGTAGTGTCGCAGATGACATGTGTGTGTTTTGATATTTTTTTAGTCTCAAATGAGCTAGCTACACTTCTACTACGATTTAGTTTGCAACGCAACACAAATATTGATCACCGCAACGTCATATCACATGACGTGATGCACCGCAACCACTCTAATTCTACGATTCTAATTGGTTCTTGCCCTCCATATAGCGGGATTTTGAGGACAGTACAAAACTGAGTAGAACCATCTGCACTGCCATAAAATTTATTAAATCATTGTTGAATCGCATCGGTGCATCTCACGAAATCCTTGTTCTCCTGGTTATGACTATCACGCAGGCAAATACAAAGCTTTAAGAAATGGCTAAGACCTTAAATCAACTAGATTATACCATAAATCAAAACCAGGACTCAAAGTTTTTTTGGAAATTACAGCGATTGTACCGACGTAATGGTTTCCTGCATGCCCCGTAACATACACTGCACTAAAGCAATATGGTCACCTTCATATGCCTGAAAATGAGCAACGATGAGTTGTTTCTCTGAGTGAAAGAAAACACTGGTGCACATACCTGATTGATCGCAGTATAATACTCTCCACGCTGATTCAGTGCGACAGAAATGGGCGGATATCCATGTTTCATTAGAGGAATCGAAGATAGCAGCCGTACCAAGCGACCATTTCCATCCTAGCGTGAAAGTGTGATTAGCATTGCCGATATTAAATGAAGCAGCAATAGCATGCATATGAATAGCCTTATCACATACTTCGAAAGGATGGCATCTGACGAGTATTAAATGAATCCAGCTTGCCGTTGCGAACGGGTTCTTCCAGGACTTGATCCATTGCTACAAACAGGGGGAAAAGATCCATAGTGAATAAAAGCCTCAATCCACATGCAACACAAAATCCCACCTTGGCCATCTTGCAGCTGTAGTCGACCTCCGCATCGACCTCTGGGAATGGACAGCATTCTATTGTATATGCACCTGACACGACGACAGTCTTCCGCGTCTCCGTACGCGTCCTTCCAGCAGGTATGTACCGCTCGCCACTAAATCTACAAGTATTCATGAGCTGTGCGTGGATACGACAAACGAAGTCCTTGTCCAGTGCCGGGACATTGGAAACGAGCGTGTCGAGAAGCTTGTATGCCTGGTCCACGGTTTCGTCGAATATAAACACTTGGTCATCTCAGTTCAACAAGACTGAATCAGAAAAACACAAACCGCTAATGTATCGCTCAAGATGCTCTTAATCTTGCCAGCGTCCTGGAGTGCGCTTTCGGGAAGACACTCCACTGCTCCCTCAGAAATACCATACCGGATCAGGTTTCGGATTGACTTGGAAACATTAGGTAGAATGAGGAGAAGTGGATAATTTCTATTGAAAGAAGGTGCACCTCTTCTGTGAGGAGAAAAACACTCTCCAATTGGTGAGTGTCGATAGCGACCCTCGTCAAATACGAAGGACAGAGAGGGGATTCTGCCAGGGTCATTTCCTGCCATCGATCTTTGACATCTTCAGCTCCCGGTGGTAGGTGTGGTAAAGTTGTAGGAAAGAAGTGTTGCTTCGAGGGCTTCCACATCTGATAGAAAAATCCTGAGAGATGAGATGAATTAGCTGGAGCAGGACTTGGAGAGGAGAAAAACCATCAGGTGCCACTTTTCTGCGATAGGTCCAAACTTTTACTGACGTCCTCATTGACCTCATCAGCGTAGCTTTGAACAAGTGCGTCCAAGCCTCTGTCAACGACTCCCACATTAGACAAAATATTCTGGACCTGTCGCGATTCAAGATACGTTGGGTTCTGGTCGGGTTGATAAGAAAAAAAGACAACAGCCAGTTGTCACCTTATAATAAAGATCAAGAGCAAGCGGGCCCGATTGAAGAAAAGAAAGAGTTTCCGCAAGTCGTACCAGGAAGAATGGGCGCGAATCGGAATAACGCTCAATCATCTCTTCGTAAAGCAGAATCCTTGACTCAGCGTTCAGAGTGGTGGCGGAGGTCAACCTGTCGCAGTCTTCGCGTGACACGACGCTCGGTAGCTCCTGAAAACGTGAAAGTTCAGAGATCTCAAAGTAGTGAACTGAGGAGTACCTTCAGTGCCTGCGAATCATAGGACATAGTGGTGCAGGTTCATGTTGGGTTCAAGGAACATGAGGTCGCGCATGATGGACGCCGGGCCGGACGTCAACCGGGGCGTATGTTTCCATTCATGGAGGGTTGCCCGTCCGCTCCCTGCTTTCCTCGCTTTCCGCTCCCGACCTCACTCAGCATTCCCTGTTTCTGCCAGAAGTGCCGCATCTCTGCGCCTCCAAGTGACAATATGAGCTCATTGGTGCTAAACAAAGTTACCCTCAAATGGACGTGGGGCGGTTCCCAGGGAAGAAAAAGGTTGCAGGAGATGACAGGAGCGCTGTGGCCACGAGCTTCTAAGCTCGTTCTGTCCTACATGCTATAGTCCTGCCTACTAAACGATTGAACTCTATACACACATCGCCAGCGCGACCTCTGGTGCAGGATACAGCAAGGAAGTCTTTGACGACGACTTTACTCACGATAACGACTATACGAAGCGAAGGCGACTGGGATTGGCGCAAATCTTAACCAGAGAACTAGAGTGCGGCCTCAGGAGGTTTGAAAAAGATTCGATAGTGAGCTCTCTGTGTGCGATGCCCCCAGATTCCCCCAAAGCTCACCATCATGATCACCGCCCCATGTCTCCCCTCCATCCAGTAGATGCTTTCCCCTCTTGCCAATATCCTAAGCCAGCCTACGCAATAGCACGGCGAAGAAATAGGCGAAGCTGGAGGACATGTACCAGGAGCCTGCTAGAGCTGCACACGCTGCACTTTCCCAATGGGCAGCGCAGGTGCTCGCTCCAGGAGGATGCACGCGTTCCCTGGTACCAACATTATCCCTTTGCTTTGTGTCCGTGTAGCCATCCTCTCGATGCACCATATTCTGCACATATCTGCCCTCTCCGCTTACTCGCTTCTCTAGGTCTTACCCAACTTTGTTGTTCACCTACCTTCTTGATAGGCGGAGCGTTCAAGGAACAAAGTATATTGGTAATATTAAAACATCCAGAATGCGGTTTCATTATAACTAGTGCACGGCATTGTGACTGCAGTACATAGCTAAAGTTGGTTGGTAGTGGATGTTGCGTAGCAAAGCCTATAGAGTGATATAGGCAAATGTTCATATACTGGCATGAGGGCGTTCACATGTCACTGTCAGATAAGGTCGATTTGAACCTTTGGGTGTGGTATCACGGGAAGCAGGGTATGCGATGGGATGTAATGTAAAGTACAAGTGAAGGGAAAGAACGATACGAAGCAAGCGCTCGAAAATTGAATGAATGAGCCACGACAAGGGGTAGCGTCTTCTCTAGCCTGTGATGAAGTCACGACTCGAACAGGAGATTTGCATAGGTGGTCTCCAGTTACGACCCGACAGTGCTTGAGCTCAGAAGAGACGATGAAGATGACTGAGAAGGTGCGAAGCCCACATTCTGGGACGAAGAAACATCTACCCTGGCATGAGTCGCACTCCTGACTGCCCGACCTGTCGGAGTCATCCGATTCTCGATCCCTAACATCCGGCAGAAAGCATCGGTCTGCGGGTTGGGATAGTATGGTGCTGTGAACCAAGGCATCAACACGCCAACCTCCCTGGATGAAAAGAAAAGAAAAGGCACTCACGTTGCTGCACCCTCCCCCTCCCCTTGCCATTGGCTCCAGGCCCAGGCGCAGTCATCACAAACATCTGGCACGCCTCCACCTCCATTCTACCGGCCTCTCCCTCCGCTTTTAAAACGTTCTCCTTCACCCACTCGAGCTCCTTTGCGACCATCGCCCGGGCCTCCTCCTCTGGAGGGAATGGCCGCTGGTAGTGCGTGCGCGACAGCCACGGGTTGAAAGCTCGCGTGATGGCAAGCCATTCGGGATCGAAAGTCAGTTTTGGAGTGGTGGGTGTGTAGGCTGCAGGGCTTTTGGAGCGTTTCGGTGGGGAATAAGCACGGGAGGAGGATGGCATTGGGACATCGATTACCTGTGGGACGAAAGGTGCGGATTAGCGAGGGAAATAGTAAGGTAAAGAAAAATGAATAAGATAAGCAGAACAAGTAGGGAAGTAGCTGAATGTGAAGCAATCAAACTACGAATATAAATGTACAACGAGCGGATGATACAGGAAACAACAAAATCGGCGAACACAAAAATGAAGCGAGCAGGCCTTCAGTTTGAAAGGATGAAGTTTCGAACGAACGTCCTTTCAGTGAAGAGCCCAGAAACGAACCATTCCAAGAATGCGAAAGGAGAGGACCATCCAGAGAATGCGCAACAAAGGATCGTCCAGGAATACGAAATGAAAGAGACGGGTTCGAAATGAGGGAAGAAAGGAAGCAGCAGGAGAACTTACCTCGAGAAAGTGGCGATGGGGAAGACATTTGTCCAAAGCAAGGAATTTGGTCTCGGAGTAGCCTTTTGCTTGCGCTCGGGTTTGAGTGGGTTGTGGAGCGTTTGTTTGGGACGATGCGTGTGCGAGGGACGATGCTTGAGAAGGGGGCATTGATGAGGATTGCGGGTCTTGGGATGGTGGTGCAGGCGGAGGGACGACGTCTTCTTCGTCCGAGAGAAGTATTTCATCTGGATTGCGTCCTGGCAGTGTATGTTGTAGTTCTTGTTGGGAGGCAGTGTTAGCGGTGAGTTCAGGCGCAGGCTCAGGTGCCGTAAGGTTCGGCTGTAGAGCCGCCTCCACCGCTCCGACTTCCACATCCTCTTCCTGGTCTATCAGAATCTCATCCGGATTCTTCGACACCTCGTCCTCCGCCGCTCCCACTACGTCTGCCACGTCAATCATGATCTCATTCGAGTTCTTTGCCGCCGCCGGGTGCCCCTCCATCTCCACATCATCCTCCTCAATCACGATCTCATCTGGGTTCTTCACCTGCATCTCCTGTACCATCTCCAGCTTCGCACTCCCGCTCGCATGCTCATGCCGAATACTCCCCTCAAATTTTACATGTAAATGTGCTGAGAACCACCATGCCGGCTTCAGCGTCCGCAGCAACCCCATCATCGGCGGGGACCCAAGCTGACCAGATGCAACGTCCGCAGCAAAGTGCTTTTTGCGCTTGAGGAGGAAGGGGAGGTCTCCGTGCTGCTCAATGGACTGGGGCCAGTCGTGGGACATGAAGAGGGTGGGGGACGAGAGCTTGTGAAAGAAGGGAGTAAGCAAAGCGGGAGGCGCGAGAAAGATTACACGCGGGAAAGAGTTTATGGGGAGAAGAAGGCAAAGGGACTTACGAGAGACAATTTACGCACGCAGAACTCACGAACGTGGTAGATACTACGCATCGTGGAATTGTCGTATGGTGGGGACTCGAAGTGTCCTAGTGTGAAAAGGATCAGCGTTTGTACCGGAGAAAACGGAAGGAACGGAAAGAGGGGAGGAAACAAACAGGAAGGAACCGAGGAGCTGCTACGGAGAGCGGTGTGGGCATGAGGCAGAGATAGGAAAAATAAAAGAAAGGCGCGCGAGGCGGATGAAAACGAAGGACTTGTGCGAGGAGCAAGGGCCAAGACACTGATACGAATGGAAGGAGAAGATGCTGTGGTAGCGCACGAGGTGGCGGGAAGATATGAGAGGAGGAGGAAGGAGTACGATTGCTATGTTCGCAAGAGACTCCGATGGAAGGAAGAGGGGAAAGTTCCATACATAAGGAAAGAGCAAAACCTCGCATAGGAACCGAACGAGGAAGAGCACCCGTACGAGGAGAGGCAATAATATGAAGGAAACAAGAGATACAAGGTCAAGGAAAGGAGGGAAAGACACTCATAAGAAAACGAGCCGAGGCGCTCATGTATGGACAAGGGGTCGAGACGTTCATGGGAGAAAAAGAAGTCAAGGCACTCGCACGAGAAGAAAAGGCCAATGCACAAATATATGAGCAAACCATCGAAGCCCCCGCACGAGAAGAAAAAACCGGTGCACTCGCACAATAAACAGCACCCGGTTGAGACCAAGGATAACCCTCACAATTCCTCAACCAAAAACACCCAACAACCCAACAAGTCAATGTAAGACGCGCTCACCCAGCCCAAAATGATGGTGATTAAAGATCCCCGACGCGCCCGCGATGCGCATGCCATCGAGCTGCACGCAGCCGGCGTGCCCTAGGAAGTAGATGTTCGGAGCAAGCCAGCCGCCATGGTATCTGGTGGGGAGCAAAGTCAGTAGGGGTAGGAGGAGGAGGAGCTGAGGAAGAAAGAAAGGAAAGGAGGAGGGGATAGGGGAATAAAATGAGGAAAGAAACAGGGCGAAAAAGAAAGGACTAAGAAGCACTAAAGGTGGGGTAAAGAGCACGCTGACGCAGGAGAAGAGAGTCCAGAAAGCTGATGAGGAGCCACGGATAAAGAACAAGCGAAAGGGGAAACAGGATCGCGCGAAACCGGAAAGGGGTGATTGGGAAGAGACGGACAAATCCAGCTGAGAACCAGGGACGAAGAAAGGCCGCGCAGGAGGAACGAGAAGCTCGGGACGACAGGGACAGATTTTGCACAGGGGAAAAAACGAAATGGACGGTGGATTGAGAACCGAAAGGGTGTTGAGGGGGAAAAGGATAGTGAGTAGGAAGAAAGAAAGAAAGAGGTGGGGAGCCGGAAACGAGCGACCGGGGAAGAGGCGCGAAGATATAGTAAAGTACGAGGAATGAAGGGGGATGAGAGAAGAAACAAGGGCCGAAATGGGCTCAGAGAAAGAGGAGGCGGTGCATTCCGGGTGGGAGGTCACAGCGGGAATGGAAACGAGGTATAATGAGAGGGACGAGAGTAAAAGGACGATAATGTACGAGAACAAAGTGTAGAATGAGAAAAGAGGAACGACAGGTGGTAAACAAAGCAATTCGAATGGACAAATGAAGAGGGCCGGAAACAGCTAACGAAAGGGCGGGAATGATGAACAAAGCGACCCCAGAGCGTAGGAGACGCGAACAGAATGATACAGCGAAAGGAAAGGACGAAGGCCAACGGAGAAGACCGGACGAAATGAACCGGGGAATGAAGAAAGAATGGGTGGGGTAACAACACGAGAATGGCACAGGAAGGAGGAAGGAAGGAGATAGGAAAATAAGGGTTCCAAGTTACAGAAACGAGGAGCAATGGGCAGAGAGATGCGTAGGAATGAAGGGGAGCAGATTCCACGCTGGAGAGGAAGGGGAACGCAGTGGGCAGAAGGTGAAAGAATGTGATGAGATGATGAAAAGTCTAGCGTGGGTCAGGGAACGAGGGATAAAGAAACATGGAAAAGAGGAAAAAACGACCATTCCGAGGGAGTATAGAATGTGTTAGGAGGACAGAACGTTCCGGGGAACGAGGCATGAAGGGCGAGTAGGCATGAAGAAAGAGTGATAAACGGAATCTAAAGGTAGAGAGGGAAGCGCATGAAGGGGTTGTGGGAGGAGGAAGGACTGGGTAGACGCGAATGAGGAACGCCAGACTGAACGAAGGAAGATGGAAAGTGGGAGCAAAAACAAAAAGCGTAAAAGCACTCACAGCTCCCACATATAATTCGACGCTTCATGATTCCCCCCAATCACGATAGTCAGCACCGGTGCCTTCTTCTCCCCCGTATAGTACCTAGAGACAAACCAGGCGATCAGCGAGGAGTGCGTAGACATAATCAACCACCACCAATAGAACTGAAAAGCCTATAAAACAGAACTGAGGAGGCGCCGCACGAAGACCACAGCAAGCAGACGTCATGAACTGAAGAAACCACCAACTCGAGTCCAACAACCACAACAGCGTAGCACTCACTTATGAAAATCATGCAACGCCCTATACTTCGGAGGGCACGCCATAGTCTCCATATCCGCCTCGTTCCGCATCGCCTGGAAGTCGCCACAGATGAGCAACACGTCGACCGTGTACCCGTTCTTCTGCTCGACGGCTGCGACACTGCGGTAGATGTTGTCCAGTTCACCGTGGCAGCATCCTTCTATTGCTACCTACACATACAAGAGGTTCTGTTAGCTGCGCTTTTCCTTCCAAAATGAGCAGGAAGGGCATACTTTCATCGTGCGTGTTATACCTTTCCCTTACTTACTGTGCCTTTACTCGCGCTCTTGCCCTTCACCTTTCCCTTTCTATTTCCCTAGCTCTTAACCGCACTCCTGTATTAAACGAGGAGAGGAGACGTGGGGGGGGAGAATGACGGGAAGGAGAGGAGGACGCGCGAGGAAGAGATGCCTTGACGTCGTTCTGAACATCGATAATGGCACTTACGTAAGCCTTTTCGCCTAGTCTCAGTTGAGGCACATCTCGACCCCGGGCCGCAGTGGGCTGAAGCCCAGCGGTGGGTTGCCGCCAGCGGGCAACTGTCTCCTGTAGCTTGTCCACGACATTGATCACCTCGCGGCTTCCACCCAAGATAAACTAGACCACAACCATGACAGAGAAAGAGAAAGAGAGTTTCCAAGAGACTCTTGCTGCCGATAACGTCGAGACTCGATCGCCTTACGAATACCACCACTGTTCTTGTACGTCACTATGGTTTTCGAGGAGCACTCACAAACTATGCGTTCCACACTACGCCACGCTATTAGTATCATCTCCTAGTCAAACGGGCCTTCTCCTTACATTTACCGGTGAGTCATGACTCATGATCAGTTGACTGGGACCTATCGAGGTGCTGATCAACTGTAAATGCATCTCCGAGCTACCATGCGCTCGCAATAACCCCTCATCTTCTAGCATTCCCGAGAAATGAAAGCGAATTACTTCTGGCTCGAGAGCTCGATAAAATTTTTACTAATCGCAGCTTAGGGTGTAAAAACCCACTAAATTATTTGGCAAGTCAAGCATTAGGCCTACATATCACTCGTTGCAAAACTTCTTACACGACAAGTGGAACAAATACCAACCAACTCATACACCACGGATCTTACCATCGTTCTTACGCAGTATCATCGCACCGCTTGTATCGGATCCTTAGGGGATAACCCCCGTCCAATTGATTTGGGCCACTACTTACATATCCCGTGTCCTCAAAAGCAATGGCTCCGATATTAACTCCATGAAAACGGAGATGGGAGCGTCCAGATTCGTTCAAAGTACGTAGTTGGCACTGCATCGCCGTTCATGTCCTTGATTCATTACAGGATATCATCCGCCAGTGCCTTCATGTTTTACAAATATGGCATTATATAAATGAAGCATCACAGACGTTCAAGGATGCAGTTTATGCAACTTCGTACGCCGCAATCAGCACTTATGACAGGGCACGCATAATTTCACGCACTCTCCTTGATCTTTGCCCCGGACTGACCGTCTTCTTAGGAAGCCGCAGACACATATATTTATAGAGCCTTACTATGATCAATCGAGTACTGGACGAGTCGACTGCGTTTGATACAAATCAGTTAGAATGGAGAACTAATCCTTCTCCGATCTCGAACTGCCGGATAGGCTCGGGATGGCACGAGCCCCTACGACTGAATCGGGGTATATGCTTGGGCAGTACAGTATATAAAGCACGCTATCTTGCTATTCACATCCAACGATTTCATTGTCAACTTTTTTAACGCTCAATTACAATCCCCCATTAGTCCTATATTTCAGTCATGTCTGATCGTGTTGTCATCACGGGGGCTGGGGGAGGCTCTCCCAACCGACTTGAAATCAATGACTTTGTGAAGGACGAGAAGCAATTCTCGCTATACATCCAAGCACTTCGTAGGTGCTCTGGCATTACTTCTAAGAGAATTGCTGATGGATCCCCCCATCTCACTTCATAGAATACATGTATTCGCACGATCCACAGGATAATGATTTGTCGTTCTTCCAGGTGGGAGGAATTCACGGACTACCGAATACCCCTTGGAATGGATCAGTGGGAGATCAGCCTTTCGATCCTAGTCAGCAATGGGGTGGCTACTGCACGCATGGTTCCGTTCTTTTCCCGACATGGCACCGGCCGTACGTTATGTTATACGAGGTAAGTTGTTTCAAGACTGCCCGCGACATGTACTCCAGCTGATTCCTCCGTTACCCTGTAGCAAATCCTTAACCAGAGGGCTCAACAGATCGCGGCGACGTACAAGGTTGACCAAGATAGTTGGAAGAGCGCGTCTATTGCGCTTCGTCAGCCCTATTGGGACTGGGCTTCCAACTCAGTACCGCCCCCAGAGGTTATTTCTCTTAATAACGTCACGATCACAACGCCGGATGGAAAGAAGACCTCGGTGCTCAACCCCTTGTTGCACTATACATTCCACCCCATCGACAAGTCTTTCCCGACTCCGTTTAGCAGGTGGCAGATCACCCACAGGCAACCGAAAAACACCAGCGCTAATGCGACGGATAATGTTCCGAGGCTCCAAAGGTATACAGGTCATGTCCTTGATATCTATAAGCAACCATCACTTACTACTTTCCTACATAATAGTATTCTCCAGAGTGCTCAGAACGACATCCAGACGGGAACGTATGGGATGCTCACGCTCTTACACGACTGGACATCATTCAGTAATCACACTACCGGCAATAGCACTGCTGCCAACAGTATCGAATCTATTCATGACAGTATTCACGTATACGTCGGAGGCAATGGGCATATGTCCGATCCCGCGGTTGCCGGTAAGTAGATATTTATCTGTAGCAAAAATAGGCTAGGCTCAGACTTCTGCAACGCTAGGTTTCGATCCTATTTTCTTCTTGCACCATGCCAATGTCGATCGCATGCTTTCGTTGTGGTCCGCTCTCAACCCAGGAGTTTGGGTAAGTGAAGGGAGCGAGCAAGATGGAACCTTCACTTTGCCTCCGGATGCCTCCGTGGATGAGAACACTGGTACGAACTTTTCTATGTTCATACTTTCGTTTGAAATATTCTACGAACTAACTGTGTGGGTTTTATCCTATAGCTTTAACACCGTTCTGGAATGCTCAGACGACCTTCTGGGCATCTACCACTTTGAAAGACACTACTCCCCTGGGATATACGTATCCAGAGTTCAACGACGTTGATATGAGCAGCCCTTCTTCCATTCAGCAGGCAATTGGACAGAAGGTCAACCAGCTGTACGGCGGATCATCATTTGCAACCCCGTCCTTTAGTTCGTTTGCTACAGTTCCATCTACTTCCTTGAGCACAACCCCTGGTTCTCAAACTAAGGCGTCCGCAGCCCAGTCGAGCCAACAACTTGCCCCTGCCACGGCAAGGAATCCATCTGCCTTTGTTTCTTTGTTAGCTGATCGCGGCGCATCCACAACTGACAACGAGCAAACCGCATTCTCTGTACCAAATGCTTCATCTGCAGAGGGTTCTAATGGCATCTGGGACTGGACCGCACGGATCGAATTCAAGAAGTTCGAACTCGGATGCAGTTTCGCCGTCCTCCTCTTCCTTGGCAGCGTCCCCGAAGATCCGGAGGAATGGCTCGTTAGCCCAACCTTTGTCGGTGCACAGCATGCATTTGTAAATACCGCTGCGGACCGCTGCGCCAACTGCCAGAATCAAGCAGATATTGTGATAGAGGGATTCGTTCACTTAAATAATCCTATCGCGCAGCACTCAGGCTTAGCGTCACTTGAACCGGATGTTGTGAAGCCATATTTGACGAAGGAACTTAATTGGCGTGTGCAAAAGGTGTGTTCATTGTTATTATTTACTGATAAAGTTGTCATCTTCCACTTGAGTTAAAATTGACCATTTTAATTTCAACAGGTGGACGGAACCCCAGCTGATTTGCAGTCGCTGGAAGTTAGTGTGATTGCTACGCCCTTGTCACTCCCTCCCGGAGCAATGTTCCCGGTCCCGGGCCCGCCGCAGCGTCATGGAGGCATCACCCATGGCCGCTCTGGAGGCAGCCGTCATGCGTAAGCTTATTGTCAGCGAATGGATCTTTCAGTAAAATTGTACGATAGTGATGTTGAATTAAATCTTTCACTTTTTATATACGCTTGCCCATGGTGTCCGTAGAAGCGTTCTGGATATTAAGTGGTCGTGGAAGTTTGCGTGATCCGCTATCTTCATGTATTTGCTGATTTTCCTTGATAATTCCAACTAAACACACCATAAAAATACATACGCATCAAGCGACTCTTGCTTGTTGGAGAGTACATCGAAATTTCGCGATATATCCCAGGGAAGCGAATTGAACGACAAACATCAAGGAATTTATTCCCATTCTCGGCAATAATGCGTTTAAACAACAATTGTACACATATAAATTCATCAATAAGTAATGTTCACATTCCGTCATATTACGCAGGCAAGGCTGACATCCAGCCTGTCTTGCCTCGACCAAGTTCCTGCAGATGAGAATAAATTGACATACTGACCAAATCCCCAGAGTCTCTAAAACTCCGCGAATGGAGTCGAAGGAAGGAAATGAATGAACGCCAACATCAGAGAGCGACTACAGTGCGGCTATCTTGAAATATGCAACGAGTCCTTCCACGCTATGCCGGCTATCATAATAGAAGGCTTAGAAGCGAAATGACGTTAGAATTTGGGTGTAAACAATAGCCATTTGAAGGAGCGAGTGCCAATGTACATAGTTTGGGCATTTCAAAGGGATCTAGCAGCTCTGCATAGTCTCCGTCCCTAATTTTTAGACAGAAGTTTTCGAGTTGTGGAAGAACTGTTGCAAGATGACGCCGGGGTTGTATAGGATACCATACGCACATATCGCTTAGCTGCACAGTGACAGCAACGGCGCATTCAGATAAATAATGGATGATGTCTTCCATATGCATAGGGAGGTCCAACTTGATATATGCAACGGTATGCCGGGATTAGAATGCCGGACCGGGGGTCGGTTAGTTAGTCCGGCCCCAGGCCATGTAAAAAACTTTTGGAGACCTAGTGCAGACCACCAAAATATAAGTCCTGGAGCTCAGGCGCTCACGTTCCATGCCAATTCATGAGCTATTTACCACCATATTTCCGAGGGTAGAAGTACTTGAGAGGGCATGAACATAATATACTTATAGGGAATTGCAGAAGTAAATGTCATCCTTGGTAAACAAAGTAAAAAAACAATTGTGAAATGGTGGCCTCGTCGACAACTCGTCAAACAGGTTGTCTCACTAGCATGAAATGGAGTCTAATGAGGTGTGTACAGTATAATTAAGATGATTGACTGGCTGATAATGTATACAGAGTGCAAAAGAGCCAGAAGGGTCCTAGCAAAGGTGAATCGTGCAGGCCATCAACAAATTGAATAATTGCTTGTGTGGCCATTCTGCTGATGAGTTCGATCCGGGTGTCATTAAATGCAAAAGAAAAAACTGTGAGGCTTGCTGGGTATGTGTGCATTTTATTTATCAATAGCTTTGCCTACCTATATCTTTAGTACCACCTATCGGGCTTTCCAGAAAACCTTGAAATCACACTGAGGAATTGGGTTTGCAACACCTGTTGTGGGTCGGAGGGAGGAAGAGCAGCCAAACATCGATGGTGATGTCATATTACTAAATATAGAAATGTGCCTGATTACGTAGTTAGTTAGTCCACTGAAAACTGGTGAACCAAACTTTTTGACCCTAGGTGTAGCTTTCAGATCCAGGCATACCCTTGGATATACGTCAATTGTCTCCACGGAATTGAATTTCGAGAGATAGCTCCGCGTTGGCGCATAGTACAGTCCATGCGACACAGATTGGGAAACGAATTTACAATGGCAGTAAACACTTCATCACGCAAGTTATAGAGGGTAGAGATAAAAGCGACTTCGAGATTCTCCAGGGCTGGGGCGTCCTGATCGCTAAGAGCAAGAAAATGCGGCTGATCGAGTAAACAATCGAGGGAACGCCAATGGCATACATGCTTGAGGGCCACCTTGAAGACTTCGCTAGACACCTGTTTCTCGCTAACAGTTTGGTTAAATCTCCCAAACCGCAGAAATAACGGAGCAGGGCAAGCTCGTTCTAGCCACAATTTCACCAGTTCTGCGTAGGCATGGGAACAAAAACGAGGTAGTTTGCGGAAGACCACAGCACCTTTGTGGACACAGCGATGACTCGCCAGTAGCTGCATACATGCGACAGAAATGCAGCTGGCTCACACAAGCCCGTTGGATGCCTAATGCTGCGAGTACAGTCCTTCCAGAGCTTTAACTCTTCGTCCACATAAAGCAGGAATATTTCTCCGAGGATTTCCATCGGGAGACGATTGACTGGATAAACTATTAGTATGGGTGGTAGATCTTCCGAAACGTTCATAAGTGGGCTCGAGCCAGCCATCGTCCAGTTGGCACAATCGGCTGTCATCATATCGTTCGAATACATTCCTTTTTCCTTGCATCTTGTGACACGCGCTGAGGACCGTAAGGGTAACAACGAGAAGAGTGGTAATGAGATTGTGGGGTTAGAGGGCCACCACCACTGGTTGCTGATTACAGCCAGGGACATTGTCAACCGTCACGACCTCCTTGTCATTCTTCCAAATCTTTCTCAGGCTGGCCCATGCCAGGGTCCATGGAATGACTTGCAGTAGCTGCCATAGTCCTGGATTGCACCGACAGCCTGTTTCAGATTGGTCCAGAAACCAAGGTCAAACCTGATGATTATTCTGAAGACGTCGACCCTTTGAATTCGCTATATGGCTGTTCTTTACACACTTGCACACATACACGCACTTGGATGCAGCAGATGTGTCTGCACTAAGGTCCTGAATATCGCCATTTTCCTCTTTTCTTGGAATGAGCATTACAATTCGGAATGTCTCACAGAAGACATGGTCATTATCTCCAAGTACTCTTCATCCAGACGGTCCCTGAGGCTGAAATCATTATTCAAACTGTTTGTGCAGGATGCTGGAAAGTTAGGTCAACACCCTGGAAGACCACTAGCGAGTAGGGAACATCAATATCAATGAGGTGTGCCCACTTATTCTACTTGAACATTTCATTTTGAAGTCACTAAGATAGGAAACTGTACTGTATCAAAATGCTGGTTACAGGCAGTCTTTTCAGGGACAAGGGTAAAAGGAACCGGATTTTCTGTATTTTATTATTTTATTAGCATTATCGGATTGGATTTATTGTTTCCGCATCGTTTCCCTTCCCATACAAATGTCCATCGATGTACACTACTAAACTATTTAAGAAAGAACGACGACTTAAGACAATTAAAAGAAGTCGGAAGAAAGAATGGGAAAAGGGACTGAGACACGGAAACTGGCTTCAAAGGCCATTTAAGCCCATACCCAGCTAATGTCGACGCGACCGAGGGATTCATCCGCAAGCTGGTCGAATGCAGCTGGCGAGAAATCGACGTCCGTGATAGTGCATGCCTCACAGCGGTCAGTAACAGTAACAGTAACCGATTTCCCGTTACCTGCGAACATGCTTAGTAGTGCTCGAAATTCGATGCAGCAAAATTCCACTCACGTGTAGCCTGTATTTTTTTCCCGCACACAGGATTGCTGTTCGGGTTGACGCCGTTATAGCCACTGCGAAGAAACGTGAAAATGAGCAATGATACACGAGTGTAAAGACCAGAAGACGTACGGGTATTGGTCGAACAGATCCTTCGACACTGCCCCGATATAATCCGTATTGGTGTTCGTGATGCCGCATGCACCCAAACCAGCTACAAGAAACGATTCGAGAGTCAGAAATCAACTTCTCATAAGAGAGAAAAAAGAATAGATGACGCACTATCATAGAATGTGCCCTTTCCAGACTGCATGCCTGTCAGAAAGCTAGTGTTGCGGGCATTGGGAGTCACGAGCGCAACAGAGGATGCAACGAGAGTGAAGAGAAAGCACCCGGTGGTGGTGAACTTCATGGCTGGTTGGGATGTAGTGTAAGGTAAGGAATGACAGTTGTATAAGGAGTAGTGTCGTGGATTGTCGTCGACTTGGGGATGTGGGTGGGCATTCCGTCGTCGATGGAGAGGGGGTCTTATACCTCTTCAGCAATGCCGAAGGATTTTCTTTCAGCATGATAGAAAAGAGTCGCATCACAGAGTCCGACGGAGTAGGGAGGCAGAGATGGGGAAAGCAACTGGATGTGATTAAAGGCAGAGGAATGAAACGCCACAGACACAGAAAGAAGAACAACTGAATCGCGGCTCAAAGAGGAAGTCCGGGTGAAGGCATGATGTTTTTGGCGAGATTGAGAATGATCGGAAGGAATCTGAAGGGGTAACAATTGAATGAACATTGATCTTCCTCGATCGAGGATACCCATTACTACTATTACTACTCCGACAACTGGCATCCAATGCCGTTTCTATTTGGCAATAAACTGATGTATAAACATGGCTGGCGTCATCGCGGGCAAGGCAATAACAATATTTACTAATGAGTGATGGTGTTGTTGGTAGTAATTTGTGGGCCCAGCTTTGGTCTGGAGCCAAGGCTTGGGCCTGGCCTGAGCTGGCTTTGGCCTCTAAAAATCTCAGGCCAGGCCCGCACCTTTGGATTTGGCTTGGCTCGAGCCTGGCTTGGTCTGAGTCCAGGCTTCTTAGGTGTGCACTGTGCAGCACAAACTTGTAGTAAGTACATCAGATTATTTATTATATAGTTTGAATAAAATATGGATCTACATCAGAACTTACATATTCATCCTGTGGGATATCTAGGTCTGACATCTTAAAAAAGTCATATGGATAAACTTACTGCTCTCAAGCTGAATTATTTGATCTTGAGTGTTCATCGAGTCAAGCAGAGACATGAAGTAGTACATCTTACATTGCAAACAGATGCATACATTTGGTGATGTGTTACTTAACACTGATCAAAGGATTGATGGTGACACTAATGAGAACATATCAATATGGTCACATGCTCCCACTACAGGCCCAGGCTTGGAGGCTTGGCTTTGGCCTGCAACCCTCCAAGCCAAGCCACAAGCCTAATCTCAGAGGGCTTTTGGCCTGGCTTGGCCAGGCCAGCAAATCAATAGTCATTGGAAATGAATGTTGATGGGGCAAAATGGCATAAACAATGCCATACATTATCTTTATTAAACACAGTGCATTACTAAAAGAACCACAATCCCTCATAATCACACTAATGAAAACCACATACCCATAATTCCAGTCCAACAGCACATTTGAGCTCCTTGACATTGTGCTCAAGAACAGAAAAATGTCAGTGAGCCCTATCTTGGGTAGAAGTTCTTTGAAGAAAGCCAAATAAAGTCATTCAGAAGAGTGAGTAGATACAGGGTACTAGCCTGATGCCTTTGTGCCTGAGAGGCCAGTTGATGATCCTGATCCAACCTGCAGGCAAGGCAGCAGACACCCTGATGATGGTGAGGGGAGGAGAATGAAAGGAGAGACTGACATTCCTATGGGTTGTGTTAAGAGAAGGGTCTCTGAGGTATGCACCATAAGATACCAATTTTTTATGCATACAGATATGAGGGTGAGTTTATCTGAAGATATGCACACAAGGACATGAAGTTACTGCATAACTGCAGTGCCCAAGATAGATATTCAAAGTATTCCATCAGCAGTGTTCAGTGTTTACATACTGTCAGAGATAACTGCCTCACCTCAAAGCAATATCAGCAAGCTTGTTGAGAAAGCAATCTTTCTCATCAGAACAGTGCACTTACATGTCAGCTGATACATGCTGATCCCCTCCTCAACAGTCCTCTGCTTCCCTTCCCTATGCACTCCTTCTCTCATCCTCTATTAGCTATATCAAAATCTGTTCCCAGCTGCACCTCCCTAATGGCACTTCCATTGATCTTCCTAGTGGGAAGTATCACTGTGACTGCATCCAGGTTGTGTATGTGTTGGATGGTAAAGCATTGTTTCTTGGGAAGCTCAAAGCAGTGTACACTCCAGAGGATGAGCTTGAGCACGCCAGGAATGAAGAGGAGAAAGCATCAATGCATGTTGCATAGTGAGTGGCCATGGGGTAGGCTCAGTGGGCAACATAAGAGTGGAGAAAAGTACCAGAAGACAGATGTTGTTGTATTGTGTAACAGAAAGAGGGACAGCCTGGTGCTCTTCTGCATCCATGAAAGCAAGGTCCAGTCCCACTAGAGAGGTGAGGGGGTCAGTGACATAGAATCCAACAACCATTGACAATAGGTGGACATAGTAGCAGCAGAGATGCTGGTAGCATGGAAGGAAAGTTGAGAGAAACAGTGGAGATCAGCATAGTCCATGAAGATATTTCATTGATTTTGATTAAATGTTCATTGCACCCCACACAACACTTTTTGTTTGAATGGAAAGTGTTTAAACACTAGAGTGTTGCTATAGATAGTGTGAATGGCATTTGATGGGTATCTACACAGCATGTTTAAACAATTTAAATACTTAGACATAATTCTCACAATGCAAACAGAAAGAATCAAACCTAAAACCTTATAAAAATGACAAAAGGGTAAACATAAAGGTTATCCACTGAGCCATGGAGACATTACAAGGTACTTAATAAATTAACTTGTGACACTTACTTTTCCCTTACAAAATGAACTTGTGCTAACTTTTTGTAGGTCAAGTAAGTTTTGACAAGTAAAAGTTAGAAGATTTACAAGTAAAATAAAGCTTATGTAACTTTGTCAATGAACAAATTAATGCATGATTATCTCCTGCAGTATTTATTCTCATTTAAACTGTTTAAACAAGGGCATAAGCTACATGACAAACAACCTGTCTTGAACTTGGCAAAATTTCAAGCACTAGAATGTCTGAATGTGATGACTAGAATAGTTATCATAATCTACATTACCAGTGACATTATAGCCAAGTGGTTATTCCTGTGTTGAATTAAGGAGTTGATGATTGCTAGGTTGCATGTTCAAATCCCATGTAATTAACCTCATAGTTATTTAAGATGGCTTTGTTTAAACACGGCTTAAATGAGAATTTGTGTCCTAGATAGATATGGGATACATAAGAAATGTATGTACTTCATTAATTAAATTAAGTCCTTATGCTAATAAGCTGTTTAAACATTTCCCATTTAACCAAAAATTGTTGTGGCATGCAATGGCTGTTTAATCAAAATCAATGAAGTTACTGGTCCATGGTTTGTACTTGCCTGTCCTATGGAGGACTTGCTATAATTGGTCAAGTATTGTGGGGTTGATTGAGTGCTAGGCACCTTAATGTGAAAAATAGCATACTGAAAAGGTGATGGAGTCTGTAGAGTAGAATGACTATAAAATTGTTTTGCGGTCTTACAGACTGGTCACTACCTCTCAAGTTTGTTGGGGGCAAGTCTGAAGGGAGATAGTATTCGAAAATGCGTTACAAAATGC
>JASFDD010000095.1:0-67736 GCA_036937055.1 Nidula microcarpa | reverse complement strand
ATGGATACAGTTCGCCCGCCGATATGGATTATGGGAACGGCCGGATAGCAGGAGCGGAGCGGAGAGGGGTCCCTGGAACCTCAAGGCTGCAGCGAGGCGCGTCGAGTTGCGCTCCGGTCTTTCGACTCCTTGAATCATTTCGCCAGTGAAAAGTGAGTCGGCTGGGTTGCGAACCACCACCGCGCGACCGGAGCCACTGACATCGCGCCAGGTTCCATCGCGCAGGCAACGCAATACCTACGCATAAAACCGGACCTGATATTTAAAACAGCTGCAGGTGAACCTGAACTTGGCCAAGGTACCAAGGCACGTTGTTCGTTGTTTTCAGAGTTGTCTTGCCTAATCAGGAAGGCTAACCAATCGTGCAAACTGCATCCGGTGCCTGGAAATGACAACACTTCGACACCGCCGGTGAATTCGTATCTATCCATTTTTAGTAGGCAAACTGTCCTTGGGGCCCGTGCACATAACACATACCGTACATACCCCACCTACGTTGAACTTCAAAACACCATAGTCGCCGCGGGTGGTTTAGCAAAGTATCATAATTTTTATTCGAAAAAATCAATCGATAGGCTTGTAGCTAGCTAGGTAGGAAAAGGGTAACGAGAGGTAGATAAATATATGGTACGTATTTCAGAGCCTGATACGAGTCGCGAAAAAGATCTGTGTAGCAGCGCTGACCGACTGTAATTCAGAAAAATGCCTACGCTACGCATCGTAGCGGGTGGGAGGTTAGGCCTATTATAGTATGTAGGTAGACAGATGGAGAGAGCAGTGAGCTGGGATGGTGATGAAGATGGTGGTGGATGATGTAACGCAGGAAGGTAGGAAGGGGCGAAGGTAAGTAGATGGATGGATGGATGGATGAGACGAGGTCCAGGGGCAGTCCATAGAGTAGAGTAGAGCGATCGAGAACGGCGGCCAAGCGGGAGTTCGGTGATCATAATGGTCCATGATGGTGGTGGTGATGAGGATGACAGCGATGGAGACCCGACACATCCGAGCTCGCGCCAGGTGTCGCGCCCGCCGCCTACATGAACGAAGTGCCCATGCGCGTCAACGGCCCAGCACTCGGGTGACGGGCGGGCAGTTCACACCAGATTGGATCCATATATACTAGCGCGCCGGAAGCGGAAGAAAGGCTAAAGGGAATTGAAGGAAAGGAGGTGGCCTCCAAGGAGGAGTAAGAGTAGGAAAAAAGGAATGATGGTGGCGGTATGTACAACAAACACAATGTGAAGAGATCTAAGGACGGAGACAGGGGTGGAAGGCATGGGTTATGTACTTCGACAGCGAACAAGAGTGGAACAACAACAGAAAAACGGAACGGAGCGGGATGGGAGGGAAAGGAAGGAATTAAAAAAGTTGGTCGGAGGTAGCTTTCATTCGTGCTTCTTCTTCTTTGTCGTCTTCTTCGTCTTCTTCTTTCTCATCGTCATCTGCTTCTTCAAGTTCTCTGTCAAAAACGTTCGAAACCATGAGCCCCGGCCCCGCACGCAATGACAAACCAACCAACTTACCAATCAACACAAGCCCTCACATCTTCTTCCCCAGGGTCAAGCTGCGCATGCTCTCCTCCAAAATATCACACACTATCATCGAACCTGAGCATCGCTCCCTCTCTCCGGGCCCGCTCTCTCTTGCACTCCCGCTCTGGGGGCGCACAAGAGGGCTTGTCGGCGGCGTCCTCAACAGTGGCTGCTGCTGAATCCCCACCGGCCTCGTCACCGGCTGCTGCTCCGCCTCCACATCCACCACGCGCACGACGGCCTTGCCCTCCAGGACCTTGCGCACCTTGTCCGCGTCCCAGTTCTTCGAATTCGTCTCCTTAGACGAGGACGACGAGCCAGAGAACGCATCCCAGAACGCCGACCCGAGCTTGCGGAAGAGCGTCTGCGACGCCATCGCGGCGAGGAGCGCGGCCTGCTGCTGCTCCCGTGCCTCGCGCTGTTGCTGATCGCGGGCCTGCTGCGCCTGTGAGGGCTTGCCGCTGAGATTGGGCGAGCTCGGGGGGCTCGGGTATGCGCTTGCTGCTGAGGGCGAGGCGGACGTGTGCTTGCCCGATAAGAGGGCGGAGAGTGTGTTCCCGTACGGCCCGGAGGAGGGCGTAGGGAGGTTGGGCTTCGCGCTTTGGGAGAAGAATAACGGGCGTAGGTTCTGCGCGAGGCCACTGGCGGGGGGTGAGGGCGACCGCGATTGTTGGTGAGGCGGCTGCTGTTGCTGTTGATGCTGGTGCGCATGGTGCTGCGCGGCCATCTTACCCCAGAGGTGCATGCGGTACCTACAATCGCGCACGTGAGCTGCCAGAGCAAAACGAAGGGAAGGAAAGAGAACGTACGCATCGAGCGTCTTCATCGTGAACGGATTCAAATCCGCGAACCCATCGAAGCCCACCTTGCCCTGTCCCTGCTGCCCCGCACTACCCAAGTTCACCTGCGCATTCACATTTGTGTTCGCATTAAGCGCGGGGTTGATATTCTCCTGCAGCTCTCTCCTCCCCAACATCAACTCCGGCACAAGCGTCGTATGCACCGGGGTAATGCCTCCACCAATCCCACCCCCGATCCTGCCGCCCCAAAACGCGCTCGCCACCGAGCCCAGCCGTGGGCTCGTCGGGAGATCCTTCTGTGTGTTGGGCGCCATGAGCCCGGCAGCCTTGGACGCCGCCGCGGCCTCGCGCGCACGCACGACCTCTGCGGCGCTCGTCTCAGGGAGGGGCGCGGGTGGGGGAAGGGACACGCCCGCGCCGCGGCCTTCGAGCAGGGTCTTCTTCAGCGCGGATATTTCCTGGCGCAGGGCGAGGTTCTCGGACTGGGTAGAGCCGAGCTCGGAGCGGATGGTGGAGAGGAGGCGGTCGCGCTCGGCGATGTCGCCTTCGAGGGTTGAGATGTATTCTGTTGAGAAGGGTAATGTTAGCAAGGGTTGAACATTGGTGGGAAGAACAGTGAAGACAGAAAGAAGGGACAAATGGAAAGGAATTGAAAAGGAATGCAGCGGTATGAGATACGCATCTCCCTGCTAACGCCACCACGCCGGTCTGATGAGGGTAGATACAATATATTGCCCGTTCCCAGCCCCTGCCAATGGTGCCTCGTAATCCACCACGATTGGCGTCTGCATGATTCACAGCCATCAAAGCACGCCGCCAAGCAGGAAAGAAGAAACGAATCGCCAGAGAAAGAAAGCGAGAAAACCGAAAGCAAGCAATATAGCAACGAAACATGCGCTTTGAAATGAAATATCTCCAGAAGTGAACGCCTTGGAGCAGAAAGTATTATCTTTTCAGACGAAAGGAAGATGTTCATAGAAAGTACCATCTCTAGAAAAGAAGGTTGTCGAGAGAAAATGACTCGCGAGGCGAAAGTAACTTCCTTGTCGCTATGAAAGCTGTCGAGCAGACCACAAAACGAGCTCTCGCGACGAGCTACTGGAATATCCGCCTTGGGATCAGCTGCTGACAATTGTCGAAAAGAAGCCAACATCTCTCGAAGGAAGTAATGTCAAGATCTCAAGAAAGCAGCTTCGCTCGAAAAGGAAGGGACATCCTTCAGGAGAAATAGGCTGTCAAAGAGAACGCAGCGTCCTCACGAAGGCGATGCCTTATAAGAAAGAAAGACATTGAAAGAAAAAGACGATGCTGGAGAACACAACCATGAAAAAAAGAAAAAGAAAGAGGGAAACGGCGATCTTGAATGGAAAGACCCAACATAACGATAAGGGACTGTCACCTGAGAAGTATCAAGGAGTGAAAAAAGAAGGCTCTCGAGGGAGACAGAATATAAAAAGTAGGAAACAAGTTCCAGAAGTAAACGAAAGGTCTCGAAGCGAATGATGTTCCTCCTTGAAGAGAGCTCTTCATAGAGAAAGGAAAAAGAAGACGAAACTCTCAACGAAAAAGAAAAGAAAAATAACATTCGCAAGAACACGAAAACGCTCAGAACCGCACTAACCTTTCCTCCGCACCCTAAAATTTCTTGCACTGATCTTATTCCGTAGTTGCCGCTTCTCCTTGCTCGTCATCTTCGCAAAGACCTCAGGCGAGGGGCGCCAGTCATGCGGGAGGTCATCATCATCGTCGTCATCGTCATCCACGGCCGCCGCTGCAGGGGCCTTCTTCGTTGTCGGTTTCTTTGCTGTGGTTGTGGAAGTTGAGGCGGAAGCGGAAGAAGAGGAGAGAAGCGCGGCGTTCTCCTTATTCTGCGACGTCGGGCCTTGCACCGACAGCGAGATGGGCGTGGAGGAGGCCGAGACCTTCTTCACCACCCCTCCGCTCTGCACCGTCCCCTTGCGCGCTTTGCCGTGTCCGCCGACTTTGACGGGGGCGATGGTGAGGGTGAGTTTCTCTTGCTGTTGGGACTTGTCGTCCACGGGGGACTTGGCCTTTGAGGACGAGCGTTTCGTCGGCTCTTCCATTTGAGGGGAGTCCTCGTCCTCGGGGGAGGAGAGGGAGGAATCATTATCCTCAGTCATAGCAGGCGTCCCAACTAGTGCAGGATCAATGCCCACTGCGTCCTCCGGCGGCGGGGCCTGCATCGCCTGCGCCTGCTGGGCACCAAAGTCCATTCCGCCCAGGCCGGACATAAAGTCCATGCCCATGCCCATGCCCATATTGCTGAAATCCATCCCTGCATACCCCGCGCCAGTGGCAGAGAGGAAGTCGTATGGATTGGTGGCGAGCGGGTCGAGGACTTTCATCTCCTCGTCGAACATGCTCGAGAAGAACGGGTTCGAGCCCGCCTCGTGCACATCGGGGAAGGATACAGGGAGGGCACCTTGGGGAGGGGTGGTGAGGAGGGCATGGTACGGGGAGGAGGGGGATGAGGCGCGCGAGGATGTGGAGGGGGGCGAGGGGTTGGAGGCGGAGGAGAGCAGGGATGAGGAGGAAGAGGCGAAGAGGTCGCTGTGGAAGATATCGTTCAGGTCTGTGCTGAAGTCCGTGTTGTACCCCCCTGCTGTGGCACCCCCTACGCCGGCGGAGGTGGTTGGGGGCGAGTAGAAGGACGACTGCTGGTGGAGGGGGTTGTCGACGAGCATAGTGGCTCGGGTGCGATGCTACGACTACAGGGGTGGATGGATAGTGCGGCGAGGAACGGCGAGGGAGATGGTGGTTGGTGTTGAATCAGAATCAAGTACTGGGCGCAGGCGAGCGAGCAAGCAGCACAAAAGTCAGCCAACCCCGGCTTGCATAAGAGCATCACGTAAGTACCCTTGACGCCACAACAACGGGGCTGGAAGGAGCCACCTTGCCTCCCCTCGGCGATCACTGCGCTGGGCTTGCGTGGCCCCCTCGGCGTGTGCTCTCCGCAGTCCTTCCGAAAGTGCTGACATGATTTTTATCTACTTATAGCTATGGCGCTCGCTGGTTGTCATCGTCGTCGTCACTGGCAGCAGCAGCGGCGAGCTCTGTCCCCTCCAAGCTATCGTCGTGCGAGGTCGGGGTCTCCCGCGGCGATACCCCTCCATCCTCGCCTCACCCCACCCGCATGTCACCCCCACGCCTACGCCCCCACCCTTGATCTATGATAATCGCCCCATCCATCCATCCATCCATCTAGCAAAGGCCTGCTGCCCATTGCCCAGGTCACAAGCGCTATCTTTTCATGTATCCTGCTTTCAGAGACAAACGCTGTTCTTCGTTTTTTTCTCCAGGCGCCCGAACTACGGCCTGTCAAACCCGCCCCCACAGCTGGTGGGATCGGTGATATCTCCTCGTACCCAAGCGCCCAAAGCCGATGTGTTCCACGGGCGGTCGCTTGCATCGGCTGTCGTTGCACACTCTCTCTCTTATGTTATTCTTATTTTTTTTTTCTTTCTCTCGATGCATATCATCCTCAGGCGTCGCCAAGTCCCTCTTTCATTCTCCAAAGGCCGATCTACATACCTCCACGCGTTTTCGACATCCCCCAATCAAGCAACGATCCTTTTACAGCCTGGCTTCTCTTCCTCTTCAGCTCATTTCTCGACAGATCTTCTTCCCCACAGCTATTTATAAACAAGTAATTAGGAGTCTGAGCTCCGGTTGGTATCTTATCGCTAACATCACCCCTAACACTGGCTCTCAAGCAATTCCACTCCAGACTACACGAATTCCGAGTTGGACGCTACCACTAGTCGTACCGGGTTCGACACTACCAATACTTCTGCCGGTGCCTCGACTCGACCCCCCACTGCCTCCTGAGCCAACGCAGTTATTTGGGGGTTCCTTCTCGCTGATAGCACCAGCAGAGGCCGCAGCTTGCCCTCACCCGGAGAAGCGTCCGGATGTGTCGCTCCCGGTGGATGCGCCAAAATTCGCTCTGCCACTGGAGAAGCTTCCACGTATTCTGGCCTATGTAAGTTGGGTGAAGCTTCCAGAACCTTCGCTGCCAATGGCCAGTATCGGATGCAACGTATCCGGTGCCGAATGGATGCGCTGGTGCCAGCCAGAGTCTTGTGCTGATGATCAAGGACTGGTGCGCGACCCAGGAGAGCATCGACGAGGACGTCATCGATGGCATCAACGACGAGCATATTCTAGTGGAGTGGCGTTTGTTTTCCTATATCTACGCCGTGCTTCCGGCATTTCACCACGGGATATATCTTTACTTACTCGGAAATTGACCCGGCTTGGAAGTAAGTGCTGACGCAGGTTTGCTACTTATCAGCTCAACTACATACAGCCGCGCAACCTTCAAGCTGAGTTGGATGCACATCTAATCACATATCTCTCTATCCATCTTTACGACTCGAATCGAGTCTTTCCTAGAACCAGTGCTCTGCGTCTAGCGTCTTCGTTTTGAATGTAAATCGTATGTACGAATCCATCTAATCACATAGCTCTCTATCCATATTTGCATCCCAGGATCCCTGAACGCCTCAGCGTTCGATACTGTTCCATTTCAGTCTGTCTGGGTGTCCATGCCCATCGTGATGTCAGCGAGTACTTGGTATTAAAATCCAATAGGGGAAGCAAAGGCGCCCGGTGCTGGCGGCCGAGCTCCTTGCATGCAAGTTCAAGAATGACTTCCAGGCAGCGTCCATGGCGATTATTCAAACGCCGTCATATAACTATTCTGAATCCGTCGTTACTACATCAACTTTCAAGTATTACTTCAAGTTACGTATTCGTATTCCACTGTTCACTGTGCTCCATAACTATAACTCGAGGTCCAGAAAAAAGGTAAACATAATATACACGAACAGCGACTGATCGCGAACTGCCGACGATATGTATGTGAAACGCGCCCTTGACTGAATGTTGTGCTGGACAATATCTCCACTCAAAAAAAAAAAGGGTCAAGCAAAATTATATACTGTAACTATCACGAAATTGGACACTGTGGGAATTGAACCCACGACCTCACGCATGCATTGAGAACTGGATTTTATCAAATGCGAAGCGTGCGCGCTACCCCTGTGCCAAGAGCCCATTACGCCTCGGAGCGGGATCCTCCACTAATATGTTTGTCTTTCTGTACTAGCGGCACGAAAAATCGTATGTACTGCTGAATACCTTGCAGTGTCATGATTTCAACGATGCTTCATCCTCCGTCTGTCCGGATGCAGAGTAGGAGACGGTCCAGCTCCCTAACTCATTTGCGCTCAAAACCCTACCTTGTGATTGTAAAACATAATATGGCCTGTTAACATATGCGGAGAGAGATCCTAAACTCCAAATTAACTCTTCAGCGCATGAATATCTTCCTCCATTGCTGACTAGAGAAGAAGGCAATACAGCTTCTGAGGATTTAGTCAAATCTATTTATAGAACTACGAAAAGCAGGAGTAAAAAATGTTTGTTTCCTACTGCATGAATATCCTCTCGAACAAACGCATACTTACACGTGGCAAAAATGGACACTGTGGGAATTGAACCCACGACCTCACGCACAGATGCCAATGTCATAGAATGCGAAGCGTGCGCGCTACCCCTGTGCCAAGAGCCCATCGCTAATTTGTGAGTTTTCATTCATCACAAGGCTACTAGCTTCGAGAGAAGATTTATCACAGAACACAAAATCTTCATGAACACTCTAGTGTTAATAAGAACTTTATTTATCAGCCTTAATTCCCGGTCTTGCAGCTGGAAGCATATTTATTACCAATTAAATAAGTAGTCTACGGGCATTTAAACAACGGCCTGTGGATTGGAGGTCCATCTTGTTCATGTTCCATGAGTCCACATTCTACGATTAATATCCCTCCATAACATAATTTGTTTCTGCAGCAGCGACATCTTCAGAACACGCTCCGCTTAATGACGGGAACTTTTGACTTGATGGACGTCGGTGCAATTGAATTTTGTGAAGATGTACCAATGACCTTAATCTCCCTCCTTCTCTTATTCTACCCAAGGAGATCTGGCTCGAGCCCAGTGAAGAGTCATCGGAATATATGGTACCCAGGAAAACAATAATATGATGAATCTCCCAATTTCGCAGTGTATGATTTCATGTTTGTTTGGAAATTTTGAAGCACGTGCTTGGCTAAATAATTATACTCTGGGCTACGCAACCTCCTTGTTGGTAAAATTACAACAGCCTCTTTTAACATTTGGGAGTAGTAGCATTGTATTTGATTGAACAGAGCATACATCTTAAAGTGACAGACATGCATCTCTTGACTACGGTAGATTTTAAAAAAGCTGAGGCCTTCCTGGGCCATATAATTTTAAACCCCCAACTGTAGTCACGTACGAGTCCATGCAAATTGATGAAAAATATAACTTGCATGATTTTTATATATCCACCTATAATTCCTCCGTTCCGCGTCCCCAAAGTTCATGGACCATCAATCAAACTTGTACTATGTGTCGGATGGCGGTGTAACTTCACCAAGAATAGTCCAGTCATTTAGACGTTTCAAGCTGCAGGTCAAAGTCAAGGCGATCCTAATCGCTTCGGCACGTAGTGATTTTTGGACGCTAGCAGGACGCTATACCAGTGCTGAAAATACTGCGATAGCAGAGCTTCGTGTTGGAAATATGAGCTTGATGCCCACCCCACCGGAAGTCCGGCTGACGTCAGAACGTTACAGGTAGTATCGGTATGTGGATAGACACTGGTTTCCGTATTATTCTTCATCGATATTCTGTATTCTGTACATAACAGCTACATATTTTACATATAAGCTTGCATATTTTACTTATGCTTCTTCACTAGTCTGTCACCTTAGCCATCTCATCGGCGTTATTTCAACACTTCGATTGTTGACATTGAACATGCCTTCGACGTTGCCGAAAGCCTCCATACAACGGGAGTAAAGAGCCTATTCTCTCAACAAGCAAAGTTGTCACGATAAGAGCTATAAGATGACCATGGAGTAAGTTTTCTGACAGTCATTGGATAGATTGATGTGCATCATAGAGTTATTCTAAGAAGCTGACTGTACAGTGTACGTATGTTTCCCTTGAGGAAGCGAAGAAGGGAAGCAGATTGGTTATGCAACGTGTAGAATCGCACAGGGAAGGTCGTATACTTGGAATCACTGGTTGGAGGAAGAGGACTCTCCCGCTCCTCCCTCTCCGTTTGCAATGATGATCAGAAAAACCGACGTATCAAGAGATCTTTTGTATCTGCTTCGATGACTACTATGAAGGAGTACTGCCACTATGCTGGTATTCATTTTCCTGAGCTGCATAAAGCGTATAGCGAGGGCGCCATGCGTGTGAAATAGCGCATGGGCTGGGATTTTGTGAATGTGTTATTTTTTCACCACAACAAAGACGGCGACAGCGACTGCATCGTATTAATATTCCCGTAATAGTAGCGAGTGAAAGATAGGTAAAGAAATAAGTCGTAGATCTAGCATACTAACCACTAGAAATAACCACGGTCTCTCCGTCGGTGAAATCAATAAGTTGCACTATATATCAAAGGACTCATTGCTATCTACCTATCAGCGCATACCATATGGTCCCCCACTTCTTATGTATTTCTAACACACTCAACTGATATCAGCATCTTGTTCCATTCTACATTCAAACTTTCGGGAGCCTTGCGGTGGCGGTGCCCCTTAGCTATCCTTGGGGATTGTGGCGTATGATCACTTTGTATATCACAACTGTAAAAATAGGAATATAATTATTTACTCTCTGAGCTATGCTGCAAGCCTTACAGTAGGCATGCAGATTCTTCTCCATCCATTAAAAAATCGTGTGTTACGTGAGTCCTTGAAGCATTTTCCAAGCTTTGAATTCCAACTGAGTTGAACCTCCTCCAGCAATTTTTCTTCTTCCAGCTCTTCGTTCAAACAAATGACGAGATCAGATAGCATCACGTTGACGTTGCCGTCTTACATCTGATCTCCGATGTACATGGTTCTTCCGCGAATGCCTATAGTTGTTCTTTCCGCGCCTGTCATCGCTATACTTGTTTGAGCATTCCTTTCCAGACATAGCAACCCGTGAGACCATGTATCCGCATTTTTAGGTTAACTTTATGGTAGTTAATGTCCAGAAACAACCACAGTGTTATCTAGGAACTTTTGTTCAACAAAGAATTCAAGTAATCGAATTTTGTTCGCATCTGTGGGCGTGCATTAAATAATCGCCAACGAGAACTTGGAAGCAGCAAAAAAATCAGGGTTCGGTATTTTTTCAATTGCCTCGGCCCGCTTTCCCATGTTGGCGCGAGTTAGATAGAACATGCTGCGAATCCTGTGAAAGATCTCACATTTACAATCATCCCCATCAGGATCTTCGGGAACCCAGCGAAGTGGTTGGTATGAAGCATTCGTGAAGCATTATGCTTTTGAAAAACATCACCTGCATCTATCCGTTGACATGTTAATCCATCTCTAATAGGATCTCACATAATAAAATCTCTTGGTCTTGGTTCATTGACGATTCAATGGATGGGAAAACATGTATTCATAACGCATCTTTTTGGCATCTTTCCTATTGGAAGGCAGGAATAAGATGGAAAGAGACTTCCTATCAATAAGCAACCATAGCTCGTTCTGACATTTGTCCTCTAATTTTAACCTGCTGAGCAGGTGTTCATCACTGGGTGCTAGACTTTCAACATGGCATCCGCCCACTCCGGGAAAGAGTTCGACCATACCCATTTGCATGAAGGTATTTTTACGAGACTTCGATGGCATATCAATATTCTTCGGTGTGGATATAACACCCCCTTATCCTTGCTCATCAGCCAGTGCATTCCCAAACTATCGTGCGAGAATCCTCCCGATGGATATCATTCCTCCTAACGCTGTGACTCTGTAAGTATTTCTGCTCCTCATCTAATCCATTTTATTGACTTTTGCTCATCTCAAGGGCGGGTCCCCTCGTAAACGGCTATTAATGTTCCATATGCGAAGCGTGCTGATTTATTTCGATAGCTTGTAGGTTACCTCATGAGCTGGGCCCTCTATGGCGTCCTTTCGGTTCAAGTGTGTGCGTATTGTCATCTCATTTTAGCGTACCCCGCTCATAAAAATCTTTCCAGTCGTATATTACTTGGCATTTCCGAATGATCTACTATACGTGAAAATTCTTGTGTATGCCGTCTATCTACTGGAGACAGTTCAGTCCATTATCGTGGCACACGATGCTTTCCGGGCGTATGCGGAGAATTTTGGGAGCTGGAATGCGTTGACGGATGAGTATTTCATATGGCTCACGATGCCTGTTATTGGAGGCATCGGTACGTCCTCGCTACGGCTCCGATATCTTTGTTGTGAAATAAATTTAATAATCCATTTTATTTCCGTTCAGCGGCTTGCTTGGTGCAGTTCTTCTATGCATATCGGATACGCTTTCTTTCCAATTCAAGAATTCCGTCTCTGCTCATTGCAACAGTCAGTCATGCAATCTCTAGCTACTCCTCTGCATATTCAAACGAAAACCCTACTCCAACAGCTCGCGGTTGTCCAATGCGGTTCATCCATTGCAACTGGAATATTGTCCGCTCAAGTTGGAAACCTACTGAAATTAGATTTTCCTACCGTGAAGATTACGCAAGGCGTACGTCCAAATACATTGTTTTTTTTCTTGAATGTCCAATTGACTACAGCAAAGGTATGGGGTGGAGTGAGTGCAGCATGCGATGTCGCCATTGCAGTTTGCATGTCGATTCAAGTAATACGATTCACTTAATTTTTTCCTCGAAAATGTTATAACTGTTTGTCGCAGCTTTCAAGAAGAGAATCATCGTTCCCTTCTACCCAAGCGGTCATAGTCCGGATACTTCGTTTAATGGTAGGAACAGGCTCATTGACAGGTGAGTTCCATCCGCGCCCTGTTAATTTAATTCTACTATGGCCTTACAACCGCGATTAGCTATTATCGCAATCGTGAATTTAGCTCTGTTCAACGGCATTCCGAGTCACACTGGAGCGTTCTTCCTCACTCCTGGAGTCCTCCTCGGAAAAATGTACTCCAACTCCATGATGGTGGTTCTCAACAGCCGCCTCCAGATTGTCGGTGGGAGGAACATTGGCACACAATCCGTGGAGATCATGTTGCGGCCAAGTCTCTTCAGACAAGAAGACAGGCGAACGCAATTGAGATCAGTGGAAGTTGGTGACCAATTAGATTCAGATTCCCCTTCTCGGAAAGTTGACCCCTACGGCCACCATACTGGACAGGTCGGTCTCCAATTTTTTTTATGAATACAATGGCTAACTAATGAAGCCACCAATTTAGGGACAGAAGAACATTTCGCCGATTGAGATCGATGTAACACACGAGACTGTGAAAATTGTCTCCGAGCCGTAATCTTAGTGGAAAGGATTTTGACGATACCATAGGGTAATTCAAGGATATTTATGAATTCGAGGGACATAATGCCTCTGAAACATGTAGTTAGACTTTGTCCTTGCGCGCTGGAGTACATATGTACAGTACCTGGTTTGACTCGGCCTTCGTTTAGAATTTGTAGTAGCCAGAGCTGCGTAGGAAATATGATCATCACACCTATCGACCGGGGCTCGGCACAGCCCGCATCCGTTTACTCCGGACGTGAAACTTCCATTAACCCACCCGGTCCTCCTCACAGCCTCCTCACATTGACAATGTCAGATTCTACGCCCATAACAAGCCTCCCAGACGCAAAGAGGGTGCGCGCCCTCATAAGGGACGATGACCCAACTAGCTGGGACAAAGTCTGGTGAGCCTGGAACTGCTCATTCGACTCAAGCAAGATCTTATCTATCTCCCCTTCCTCGCCTTGCAGGAAAGAGAACCTCACTCCGTGGGACAGCGGCGATATACAGCCTGCGCTCAGGGAAGCTTTCGAAGATAGCAAATTGGGTCTGCCCAGAACAGGACGTGCTTTAGTTCCAGGATGCGGCTCTGTAAGAACTCACGACGACGTTGACGTTGTTGACGGGACGCTGATCACGGAGGGTGCTATTGTAAACGCAGGGATACGATCCACTGTACATCGCTACTCTGGGGCTGGATACGGTCGGATTTGACGTGTCCGAGACTGCCGTTGACACTGCCAACAAGTAGGTACTACATCTCAGTGATAACTTAGACGGCGGCGTACTTATTCGCGTGGAACGGAAGGCTCCTAGCGTCCAAAGCAGATCTGAAAAGTGTTGCAATTAGATTTGAGCTCGGTGACTTCTTCGCCCTCACTGTACCTGGGGATGACAAGTTCGACGTCGTCTATGACTATACGTGAGTGACTTTCGTAATGAACTGATACCCTTTATTCCTTAATCTATTAGCTTCTTCGTCGCGATTCCTCCTTCACGTCGGATGGAGTGGGAGCGCAAGATGGCCGAGCTGGTCAAGCCCGGAGGACATCTGATCACCTTGGTGTTCCCAATCGTCCCATACACTGACGTTGGGCCGCCCTTTTTCGTCCGTCCGGAGCATTATCTTGAACCTCTGGGCAACAACTTCGAGAAAGTGCTGGACAAGGATCCGAGCTCTTCTATTCCATCCCATGTTGAACTGGAAAGGCTGGTGGTTTGGAAGCGCGTAGAAGCTTAACGGCGTCTGCATATTAGTTTGACAAAAAATGAAGTTGCTATGATTAAACCTGTCCCTCTGTGTACGTATATACAAATATTTTGGTCAATTTGCACAGGTATAGCCGTGTGCAACGTATCTCAGGGTAGTCCTCATTTCAAGAGCTCTCATGGTAATTCTGTCTTGTCCAGGTCATCCTGGACTACTGGAGTAAAGATGATCCTGGGGTGGTTCCATCACCGCAGACACCCTTACCTGGTGCAATTAACGTCGCGGAAGGTCTTCATCGATAAAAAGTAGGTCTCCTGACTAGTGATACTTCTTCCTTTGCGGAAGGCAATTCGTCGTCTATATAAGGCACTTCTGACAAGTTCCGCTCGTCGAGTGTTTAATAAATTTGATGTCCTACAGGGTAAGATTCATGTAGAACCTATCTTTTTTCAGACCTAACCCCCCCGAACGATGATTCCAGCTGAGCTTGAAGCGTCGCGTTTAACAGCGAAGAGCGCTCGGTATTGAAGGTTATCCAACTCAGTTTTCATTTTCACCTACTGATTTTTTACGGTGCATGATGATTCTTCCCTTGTACCTAGTAGACCCCACGTTAGTACATGGCTTAGCAATGGCGACTGTTGACCTTTGGTTCGCATATCAGCGCAGAATCAAGAAGCTTTGGTGGGATGACTACTTTGCCATGGATTGCACCTGTATTTCACCCATCTAGTATGCAATAGTCTTGTGGCTTCAGATTCGGTTAGTATGGACTCTGCCTTTAACATCTTCCATGGCCATTTCACTGATAAAGCTTGCAATGGTGCCGCATAAAACGAAGATATTCCTTACCTTTGTCAGTTTCTATTGCTACACATCTATTGTTTCATATCTATCTTGTGGTACACATGGCCCTTACAAGCGAAGTACATAAAATATCTCACCGGACGTTCAGCGCTATTTACGAAGGTTTTCAAGAATCGGCCACTCTCTCGTAGTTGTCTGTAATGACAACTAAATGCACAACTAGAACGTCCCAGAAGCTGAAGGAAGATCGCTTCTATCGTGTAATTTTGGAATGGGAATAGCTATTATAGGTATCACCAGTAAATATATTTCTCTTTGAAGTCTACATACGTCGTCTAATCCGAGTCGTGAATGATTTTCCACCCTTGCAGCTGATGTCGTGGGAGACGCCTTGCTTGTCGGCTTTCCATTATCTAGGCTCTGGTGTGTAAAGCTACAATCGGCACCAGCACCGGCTTGTGTTGGCGGTATTCTCTACAAGCCTTATAATGCTTAGCACTACAGTTGTGTTCAATATCATGGCATTCCGAGGGTTCGTCAAAGTTTCGCAGACACCCGTGATGTGGATAGCTTTGAAGCACCTCCAGGTAAATTCAAGATTTCGCGTCAGATATCTTGCGTGCAATTTATTCATCCAAACAACTTCCGGGCAGGTGCTTCATCAGTATCTTTTCATCTTCTTGTCTTTACCTCATACCGAGTTTTCGACGGGGAATGCGGTAACGAACTCGTGCCTTCTCACTCCTTCGATATTGGTGCACCAGTAATCAACCCAGAAAGCAGTAATTAATGGGGAAAAAAAAACTGAAATGCCAGTGTTTGCGATGCTCTGTAATGTAGTTTGATCTGTTATGAAGACTTGAGCTCGGAGAGACACGCCAAGCGCAACTTACAAAGTTCAAAGTGAATTCTTGCAGGCAGATATGCCCTATTGAGTCTTTCTAAATCAGGGTACCAGTAATAATATCGCAAAACAGTGGTAGAAGTATGAACTACTAGTGCATATCCAGGTCCTATCGGCGTCTCATGACGGTCGACAATCGTTGAGTATAGTGCTAGATGTCAGGCTTGGCTTGACGCTGCACAGTAATCAGATAACCCAATCGCTTAATCAGATAAGATACCGGAGGATCGGGATCTCTAACTCCGACTCGTGCCACGCGGCATATGATCCGAAAAAATCCACTGCCTCCTCGCCCTGCTCGAGCTCATGGTTGAGTAACATTTAAGCGCCAGCTGCGACGAGCTGTAGTCTTGCTCTGCTCTACTACTCCTTGACGCCCGGACATATACCTCCCTGTGCAACTCAACAGCTTTCGCTGGTGCTATATGATGTGCTAGGACACTGGTGGCTGTATCGGATCCTCTTGCACGAACCACTCTCCCCTCCATTCCTACCCCGGCCCCCAGGTTCTGCCTGCTCTCGACTACGACATACTATTACTATAATATATACCTGACGCCAGCATGGAGGCGCCCCCAGATGCGTTGGCGCGCGACTCAGCGGCCGTGCGCGCGGCGAAGGATATCACCTTTGGAAGTGTGCGTTGCATTCCTCATCTCATATCCTCCTGCTGGACAGTATTGTTAACTCGCATTCCGGGGCACAGATTGCCGGGATGGTGTCCAAGCTCTTCGAACACCCCTTCGACCTCACAAAAGTGCGCCTCCAATCACAGGTGCTCGACGCCACCGCGCGCTTCAGCGGGCCCATCGACTGCCTGACGAAGACATTCCGGAACGAGGGCATGCGCGGGTTGTATCGCGTGCGTCGCCCCCCTCCCTTCCATCCTTGGTTGTGTAGAGTACTTATGGTGATACGTGTTGCAGGGTCTCCCGGCACCGATAGTCGGCGCGATGGCGGAGAACGCGTCGATGTTCCTCTCATATGGGGAGCTGCAGAACCTGATTCGGAAAGTGACGCATAAGCCGCTGGATGCGAAGCTCACATTGGACCAGCTGACGCTCGCGGCTGCAGGGGCGGGCGCGATCACTAGTTTCCTCTTGTACGTCTCCTCCCGCCTACCCTATATGTACGTGCAGCTAATCCCCATAAAGAACACCAATAGAGCTGGTCAAATGCAAGATGCAAGTGCAGATGCTCGTCTCCCCGCCTTCCTCCTCCCCCCCTCTTTCCCCCAACACACCCACCCCAAAACTCCCCGGACCCCTTGCAGTCCTCGCCTCCGTCGTGCGTACTACTGGCCTGCGAGGGCTCTGGCTGGGCCAAACAGGCACGCTCATCCGCGAGACTGGCGGCGGCGCCGCTTGGTTCGGCACAAAGGAGTACGTCGCGTCGCTGCTCGTCGCGCGGCGGCTCAAGTCAGATGGGCTCTCTGACTCCGTCCCGTCGGCGTCGAGCACGGAACTCCTGCCCTGGGAATCTGCCCTCTCCGGCGCCTTCGCAGGCGCCGCTTTCAACTTCGTCCTCTTCCCCGCCGACACGGTCAAGAGTGCTATGCAGACCGAGGAGGAGCTGCGCCCTAAGGTGCCTCTACTTCCAGGAGAGAAACCATTACCGAAGGCGACTTTTGCGGGCACGTTTCGGGCGATGTATAAGGCGCAGGGGGTGAGGGGTCTTTATGCCGGGTGTGGGATTACGGTTGCAAGAGCGATACCGAGCAGCGCGATGATTTTTTTGATTTATGATGGGTTGAATAGACGGTTTGGGTGATTTGTAATATAGAGATTGGATTTGAGCGCTGTGTTTTCTTACATGTGTGAGGAAGGTGATATTCGGAGTGAGGCAGCGGAATGTCCGCGATACTTAATCACAGCAAAGGGATCAACAAAAACAAAAATTGGTGACCGACCAGATCCTGTTGATCAGGGCCTGACTGGGAACTGAACCCAGGACCTCCTCGAAATTGACCAACAAGCAAGCTTGCGAAGCCCTAACAAAGAATCATATAACTAGATCATCAGGCCGGTAAAGGACATACGACAGGAATGGAGTAGGACCTGATTGTCTCCCAATAGAAGGAAAAAAATACCTAATTGTGCACGGAAATGGGCCTGACTGGGAATTGAACCCAGGACCTCCTCGAGATTGAATCACAAGCAAGCTTGCAAGCCCCTAACAAGGAATCATACTACTAGACCATCAGGCCAATGAAAGTATTATGGCGAGGTGGATTTGGACAGTATTGAGACAAAGAAGCGCGGGCCGGTAGGCCGTCAATACATGTTGATTATGAACGTCACTGCCACACAACCCTCGATCACCCTCGCACACCAATGTTCCACAGTCCAAGACTCCAATTAACACATCGAGGAAATGTATTCTCTCAGCCATGACATCGACATCAATTACGAACTGTTCTCCTTGCTATTCTGCCTATGAGTGTTTCTGAGCCCATTCCCAAATCCAACCTTCCTCCAAGTTGCCAGTCCCGGTCTCATCGTCCTCGTCTCTATCCTCTGGCTCTTATTTGTGCGAAATTGTCTTTCTGCACTGGCTTTTCCTCCCATTAATCGCACCATTATGCTCAGACGGCTGTCAGATGTCCAATTGTTCGTCTGTTACCTAAATAGTGTGATCACTCGCCGCAAGCAAACTGCACGATGCATCTAAAGTTCGTTGACTTTACGTGTCTCTTCTGCCATGGCCTAACTTCGTTCTTTTTGCAGCAGATATGTCTTCATAATCAACGTACCTCGTAGCACTCTTGGCATTGGATCACGTCATGAATGGGCCTACAGCACGTCGTAATGTGGCCCTGCATGCATACCACGGACAGCCTGAAAATGCGATGGACCGAGGAACGGAACGACGTTCAGTTCCCTCCCCGTTCAGCTAGTGCAGCCCTTGGAGGATTCGATACTCACCATGACTCGTGAACCTGGCACGTCGTTCCATCGCCTCCAACCCGAAGAAATCACCCGACTCTGAGGGTGTGGTCGCGTCAGCTTGTGAATAAGGTGCATCTCACTTCAGTTTTGTCTGATATACCACAGTTATTGATCCCCATCTCATATACTTAGGAGCTTCCTTGCGAGCATTCAGAACGTATGCGCTCCACATGAGGGTTCTTCACGCCAATGGTACGTTGATCCCGCCTTCTTGCATTTCTCTGTTCGAGATTTAGTGAAGCTGACCACATTCTACAGATATCTCCGTGAAACCGCACGCTCTCGGCTTGTTTACCAATCTGACATTCGCTTGCTCAGTGTGACTTTCCATCCCCGCGAGCTACCTGCAGCACGACTTCAGCTCCTAGGAATCCTCTCCCTGAACTTATTAAGCACCGGAACAGAGAATCGGACCTCCAGCCCCCTAGCTGCTACAGCGCACCTTTCGTTGCTGGATACCACTCTCCCTGAACTCGTTAGGCACTGGGACAGAGATTCGGACTCTTAGCTTCGCACTTTCATGGGCCATTTCGCTTTGGCACGTGGTCTATGCGACCTTGGAAGTTGTCGAAGCTTGGTATGAGAATTGCGGAGCCACGAGTGGTGTTGCATGTCCCCGCAATAGGGACTCCGATGCTGCTGCATTCTTTTTCGCCGATACAAGGTCTATGCGACTGGGATAGAATTGGTGGTGGTTGAAGCTTAGTATGCGAATGGAGAAGCGGCGGACGGTGCCGCAAGTCTGTGTTCTTATGTTCACTAGCCAGGCTATTCGATCCGCTCACTTCTCCGGGACACAATTTCGGCGACGTCGTTGTTGTGGAGTGCACGTTCAGCCAGGGCTCCATATGCATCGCCGTTATCTAGGTACCCTATTCCTTGGTCTCCTCCTGCAGCATGATGTTGACTACATCCTCCGTTCGCAGAGCACTGAAGATTTTCAGTCACGAGTCCACGTTGCAATCGCCATCCCGGCATCTCACCTAGTCGCCTCCCACAGGGATATAGCTTCAGCTGAATCCATGGCCAGCAGAGCACGATCCTTCGCAATTATGTACCTGCATCGACATCGCCCGCCTCCAAGGCGATAGTACTTAGTTGGGATGGCATTCGCTCAGAGATCAATTTGATGGCGTTGGATTGATGAGCGGAGGATCAGCGAGGGCATTGGAGGCGGCTTGCGAGACGACTCACGCCTTGATTCATAGGAAGAAGAAACGTATGCCATAGGCATGAACAACACCAGTACAGGATGGCGATTGGATGCGCCCCGGCGCGGATATCGTGCAACTAGTGATTTGGTAGGTGTCGTTCCTGATCAACTGTACCCTAGTTCGAGTCTGACTTTCTTCTCGCTGCTAGTTCCTGTAGATCAGATTGGTTCCGGTCATGAGCTGCTACAGCCCAATCCGAGTGTCACTCCGTCCGAGGGCTGGGAGACGTAGCAGCGATGTAAGCGCGACCCCTCCAACGAGCCCTGTTCCCAGTTCACTTTTACTCTGTCTGTTGGTTCACGAAGACCAAACCGTTTGCGAAGTGAATGATGCATAACTTATTCAAGAATCGTGATTAGCCCTAGTCATATGATTGCAATTCACTAGCAAGCGATGTGTCCCTGTCTTATTCCCCCTCTTTCTGTTAGTCCAGATCGTATCGCGAGGAACCTAGTGGCGTTCGTTGCGTTCGTGATTCAGCTTAGCAACTTGAGCACGATTTTCATCGTAAAGCGTTGTGTGGCTGCTCGTGTCTGACTTCTATCCTATCCGCTAGCTCATCATCATGAGGATGGTAGAGGTGTTGGGGACGCAGAATATGGTGGTCGTGGTTTATTTCAACATGTGAGCACGATGTTTCCACCTCGGGTGCTACATCCCAGCTCATTGTTCGTCTGCCTCGTGGCAGTTCACCAGTGAAAACGCGACATACTGGCAAGCAGTGGGAGTGCCAGCGGTAACAGCGTGTGGAGGAAGTCTGCCAGCGCTAGAGGGAGAAAACGAATGACTCCATGACTCCAGAAAGCGTATGGTCTTGGAACGATTGTACTCATGGACTACCTCGTTTTGCGGTTCGGACATTCACCACACTGGTTCCACCATCATTGAAGACTTGCAGCACGGGTTGAAAGAAGAGCTGCGGAGACATAAAATTACTGCCCGAACATGAAAGAGCGAAGCCTTTTCTCCATATTCAGCCTGCAAATATTGCAATTGTCCACTTAAGTATGTTGATATCTTGTGCCAGTCACGAAATTACATCTACCGTTTAGCAAAATAATAATATATTGATTTCGCGTCAAACTTAAAGGGAAAAAAAGGGTGCTCGTGCATACAGGCATCCGAGAACTATCGATCATCGCTAGTAAAACCTCGTACCTACGAAATCTATTCTGTCTCGAAACTCTAACGCCCAGGATGAGGTGCATTGAGATCCTGGTTACTGTCACGAGTAATGTGCATTATGAAATCCCGGAGTCCATGAACATCGTAACCATGACGGGCCATAAGAAGTTGACGGGAACGAAGATCTGCTTCTGCTACCTGCATATCAAAACGCCGAGGCTCAGCTTCTGAATGGTAAAAAGTGGTTAAGCGTCCGGTGTACCACGGTGATAGAAAACCGACTGAAAAAAGGAAACCGATAATACCCAAATAAGGGCCTGACTGGGAATTGAACCCAGGACCTCCTCGAAACACAAGCACACTTGCCCTAACAAGGAATCATACTACTAGACCATCAGGCCGTCGATGATGCTGTAGACCCACAGCATACCACCGGTGTTCGGCGCAGGGACCCAGAATAGCGCACCGTTCATTGACGCCGAGAAGCGTTTAAACTTTTGTACACGCTTTGGGATTTCCGATGGTCAAAAATTGCTGCTATGAGGCGGGGAGCGTGAAGAGCATTGTGCTGGAAGCCAGCGGACGTGTTAGAGGAGATAGTGATAGTGATCTGGATGAGAGGAACATTCTGGGGGGAGAAGATCTCGCCTTGCCATGGGCCTAATCGAAACTACAATTGATGGCAAGCTTGTTTTGCATCCTACTGCTTGAAAGTGGCAGAATGTTAGCTGGGTGCTGAGCTGGATGAAAATGCACGGACACTGGCGTGATTCCCGATCATTTACAGCCAGCCGGGGCCATAGAATGAGGCAGTTAGACTCTTCACCACTGTGAGCTATGAAGGTAAGGTCGTGGATTCTGGGTAAGATAACAGTGTCAGCATCTATATCCCCAGCAGATGACCGGTAAAAGTAACACACTTGACAACGAGCAGGGCACGGAGATGCAGAGGATAATCCACGAAAGGGAGGATGAGAATCTTTGAGCGAAGAAGGCCGCTCTACACTACTCGAAGGACATTCCCCGGTTTGAAAACGGGAGTGCAGATGCGTTCTCGTTTGGAGTTCGCTATGTGGAACCGGGTGTGAGTGGGTATCAAGCTTTTATCATTATGCATGCGCAGCTGAGATGCCAGCTCTAGGCGTAAAGAGCTTTTCCATCCTTCAAAAGTTCGGAATATCTGCGTAGTGAAGTGTCGGGATTAGGAATGCGTCAAACAAAACGTTTAGCGCAGACGTTTATGATAACGCATAAGTATTCTCTCAATTTTAGCGGGGGAGGTCCTTGTGCGAGATCTACGCCTGTGCTCTTCCTATCCGCCGGTGAAAGAGAAGCTAAATGGATGAGGAATCACCGATGAAGAGCTTTGCTGGCTGCAGGACTCCGATATCGGCGCCGGCTATATAGAGATGCCTAGTTCCTTTGTGTCCGGATAGCTACACCACTTCCCCCGCCGATGCAAGGAGTGACTTGCCGAGGTCGCAGCTCCAAATATGCAAGGCGATTCTGGGAAATGGAGGTCCAGCCACAACGAGAACGAGAGTGACGGTGACACCCCCTGGTGGAACCCGGCTTTTGCATTGTTACTTTAGCTAATGCTGTCCTGTGCACCCAGAACTGAACGAGTGGCCGCGTATGCTCTGAGGCGAAGCAAAAAAGGCAGGGCGCTGAAGGTGCATCGTCGCAGTCGTCTAGAAAGAAGCGCCCGGAGGTGGAGGGCGTTTGGGTAGAGGAGGAGGAAGGCGCTACGTGTGCAGAAGACGAAAGCGTCGCACGTGCAGAGGAGAAAGACAACGAGACATCGAGCGACGCGAACGCGGATGGGGGCTGGGAGATGGACGTGCCTATCTGCGGCGGGGAGACGGCGAGGGCGAAGAGGAAGGGGGAGACGTCCGAGAGCAGGAGGGAGGTGGATTGGGGGAGTTGGTGAATCTGTGAGTGAGAAGGAGTTAGCATATGTGCTAGTGAATAGATTATGGGTGAGAAAGAGCGGAAGAAAACACAAGAACGAGGTAAGGAGAAAGGAAGAGAAGGGCAGCAAAGTGGAGGAGTACAGGAAAGAATGAATGAGACACGTACGTAGAACTCTGCTGCAGCTCTCTCAACTTCTTCCACACACTCCCGACACATGACGAGGCTCCTCCATGCCTGCCTGCAAACCTAGGAATCGACGATGAGCATGGCAGACCCTGCGCCCCTACTCTGGCAGATTGAGGCGAGCTGGCTTTCTTCTTTGCCTTCTGCTCCTGCTGCTGCTTCGACTTATGCCCGACGGCTTGGGGTCTTCGAGTACAGGCACACCGCCACGCGAGCGGCACTGCAGGGATTTGGTGCCGAGATTTGGTGAAGCGAAACGGCTACGGTGAAGGTGATCGTGTTGGCCCCGTCCTCAAATTATTCGGCGCTGTTCATGGACTGCCCGCTGCCCTCGAGCCCTCGAAAGAAGGGGAAGCTGATGCTAGGAATTCGGTGACGAGGACGAAAAGAAGAAGAGGAAGAGGATGATGAGGCCTTTCGCGCCCGGAGCTCGCGCTGCCGCTTACGCGTGTAAAACTCGGGGTTGGGAGCATGGTGGGCTTCACACATGTGTAGCGCATGATGAGGACCTATTCCAGTGCCTCCATATCTATCTCCATTCTCTATCTCCTGCAATTTTCCCTCTGTTCGCCTTTCCCCGCCGGAAACATACCCACACCGCAAAGGACACCTTCGCTTCCGCCTCTGGCAAGTCGAAAAGGCTCTCGTTTACGAACGCGTCATGACATGGGGAGAAGATGTCGAAGCCGGGTCAGGAGGATCAGGAGGGGGATGGGGTCGGGATCGGGGACTAGGGGTATGGGTGCGGTACGCCGAGCAGGAGGAAGAAGAGGGGAGATACGAGGAGAAGGAGGAGGGGCATGTCGAAGAGGAGGGACAGGGACAGGTGCACGTCGAAAAAGAGCATGAAGGGACGGGACATTTCGGCGATGGCGGCTGCAGTGAGCCAGCTCATGCCCTACACGCCTTTTTAAGGCCTTCGATGCCGAACATCGTCACTGTGGGGGGCGACACGGAGGTCGAAGACAGCGAGGCGAAGAGGGAGGAGGGCATGGCGGCGTTGTTCTTATTGCGCTCGAAGCTGTGGATTACGATGCGTTCCCATTTGTGCTTCACTTTCTAAAAGGCGGTGGATGTCGGGGAAGGGAGGGCGAAGGAAAGACGCGCGCTGCCACAGCTCTGCCTCGTGCACCGCCAGATAGTAATGCAGCTCGAGGCACCTGGGTCCATTGTGCGCGATGTAAAGTGCTGCAAGTCTGGCGGGTCTAAGCAAGCGATAAAGTAACGTAACAACGGGAACGTACCTCTCGGTCGACACCGATGTCAACGCCGGCATCATGTCTTCCGACGTCTCAGCCGTCTGGAAGCGTTGGCCATGGCAATAGCTAGAGGTTGGTCTTAGGTGGTGCCAGTGACGGTGAGTAGCGTTTAGTGGTTGTGATCGTTAGATCTATGACGAAGTACAGTGATGGCACTCGGCTCTCTTCGACGCGTGTGGCTGCGCGTACAAAGTGTGGGAACTCTCGCCGCTGGAGAAGCCCACTCCGACCTCAGGCTAGCCAACGGTCTCATGAAGCACTACTACTTTCCTCTTATCGTCCATATTCCCGTCCAGTCCCTTCGCGCCAGCTACAACCCTGCTTTGGTGCACAATACGGTGTCCTTTGCATCTTTTCATGCTCATTAACGTTTTATTTCTCGTACAGCCTGGATATATCTACAATGCAAGACGAGAGAGACTAGTCACTCACCAACGCTCATAGTGCGTGTCCATTTCCTCATTTTTTCCTTTAGCCGCGTCTTCTTCCAGTCCTATTCTTATCTTGACTCGCTCTATAGCTCCTGCATACCAGTAACTGGTTGTGTGCGCCGAGAGAAGACGCAGACACGAGTCGCGATGGCCTGCCTTTTGCCTAGGGGGCTCCTATCGCCGGCATGGACACTGTCTTCTCTCCGTTCTGCTACTCTATGGGGATAACAGCATTATCAGCATGCCATGCCCTCCCACCAATCATCAGGATCGCACATAAAATTCGAGAAGAACTCCGATACCAAGGTGTGTGTACGTATCCTGCGCCGCGTCTTTTCATCCTTAGCGCATCTTCCCGTTTACCGTCTCTCCAGGTACATCCATCGCTGTATGTCGTCGAACACCGTGCATTCGGCCCGGCTGCTGTGTATCTAGCGATGCACGATCGCATCGTTGACAATTACTTGGAGTTCTCAGAGAGAGGTCATCGACAGTTCATTGTCGGGCGGGTGTTCGAGCATCTACCACCGGAGTCGTACCAAACAGCGCTTGAAAGAATTACAGTCTACGGAAACGTGATCGTATTCAATGGGAGAAGACGCCCCGGCTGGAGGGGATGGTGCTCAGCCGCGACTATATGAGAACCCCGGAGCCGACACACCGCTTTTCTGCAGACCCTCCACTCCCTGTTCTACATGACGAAGAAGGATTCAGATGATCAGCCCTTTCAACGTCGGAGCGTGCGACACGGATGCTGCAGCTCCCCGCCACCAGTAAAGCACCGTCTGTTTCCTTGCCGAGCTGCGTCAAGCTCTGATGAACCACAAGGTTAAGAGCACGGCAGGAGAAGCGGAGGTGGGGAGAGAGGGAGAGTTTGCGATGCGGCAACAATGGCTAGGGTTGCTCCATAAAAGCGGGGCTATGCATTGTCGCAAGCGATGTCTACACGTATGTCTTCATTACGAATTCTTATGCATACTGTTCAGGATGGCTCAGATCCGCACCTCCTATTGACAATCTGGATGCACGTCCTCAGTTTCCCGCTGCGCGAAAACGAAGTTCCCCTACAATCCGAAGAACTTTCACCTAGCCTGCGCCAGGCTTGGAGTAGCAATGCGACCCCGGTCGCGATTACATGTCGTCTCTGGTTTTGTTGTGGTGCAGGTAAACTGTCATTTTGTTTGATCTATCTAATAAAGTTTTTCATTTCATACCTTTCACAGCACGTCTCATAAACACTGCTTCTGTGCACCAGATTTAGTCCGTGATAATGGGAAGGCTACGCTCGTTCCCTAATAGCTGTGGTGGGAAAGTGGGCTAATCGGAGGGAAGATCGCTAGTTTCTATTCATATCCATATCTTAATGAATCCAATTGACTTCGATGTGGTCTTATTCATCCGTGTTTTTGTAGCGCATGATTAGAATCTGGTAGCAATTGTAAACCACGTTGCAGCTATTTTCGTGTACTTGAGCGGTGACCCATATGCAGATGGTCGGTGTCATGGCGTGGAAGATGCCGGTGATTGACAGACGCGCGCTAGCTCTCAGAGTTAAATGCATCAACATCAGGTGTTTCGATGCCCTCCCACTTTCATCTGCACATTCACTGCACTGCGAAGTCTCTTAGTGTCTATCAGCATTGGAATTATGGCAAGCTTCTTTGAACGTGCTAGGAACTTTGTTGTAACGGGCGGGAATTTCAATTATATTAACGGTGATCAGGTGTGTACCCTCCCCTTTGTCAGATTGTCTTGCCAGTTTAGCCACTTATTATGTGATCAGATCAACAATCACTATGGTGCCCTCGTGCAGGACCAAGAGTTGAAAGCAGAAAACCTTCCCTCTGTCTATAAAATGAAGTTCAAGCCAAAGTCTAGTGCTTTCTTTACAGGACAAGAGGACTACCTTGGTAAATTGGAGAATCACTATCAACGTGACTCTGGTGATTTTCTTGGCAGGCGATATTTTCTTCTGTATGGCATGGGAGGGATTGGAAAAACCCAGATATGCTTGAAGTTTACTGAAATCTCTAAGCAGTATGATATTCTATGCACAAATGTTCTAAATTTCCTCTAATATTATTGCTATATAGGTTCTCTCAAGTTTTTTGGATTGATGCAACTAGTTCTGAAACAATCACTCAAAGCCTCAAAGCCATTGCTGCCACTGCAGATGCCAAGTTAGCTGGTGTTGAAGACACACCTGGATCAGTTCTTCAGTGGATCTCAGAAATTAAGAAGAACTGGCTTCTTGCTTTTGATAATGCTGATGGTCCACCAGATGTGGTTGAGGAATTTCTTCCACCAGGTGACTATGGAAATATCTTGATTACCAGCAGAAATCCTGCTCTGGTAAGAATTACATCCTTCATCAATGCTGTGGAGATTCAGGACATGGATGTGGAACATTCTGTGTCTCTACTACTCATAGCTAGTGGCTTGGATCCTTCTTGGGGTAATCTCCAACATGCAGCCAAGGAAATTGTGACTGAGCTCTGCTGTCTTCCACTTGCTGTTGACCAAGCTGGGGCTGCCATTCATTCTGGCCTGTGTAGTATTCAGAGCTATCTGCAGCAGTATAGAAGAAAGAGGAAGGAACTAATGTCACACTACTCATTCAAGGGTGCATCTCATTATGAACAGACAGTGTATGGAACATGGGAGCTGTCATTCCAAGAGATTGAGTCCAGGGCTAAAGCAGAGTCTATTTCAATGGGATCTCAGGGTGCAAAAACTGCTATTCTACTGCTGGAAACTTTTGCCTTTCTTCATCATGAGAATATTGATGAGGAGATTTTTTCCAGGGCTGCTGAAGCAGCAGCAAAAAGAAACATGGAAGAAGAGCAGAAGAAAGGGTTACCTCTAGCAATTAACACCATGGATTTGCTGTTCAAAAGGGTAGATGACATGGGAAATTGGGACCAACACTATTTTCATGAGGGCATACAGATCTTGCTCTCCTTTTCTCTAATCAAGAGGAATGTTCTTCAGGGTGTCTATTCAGTACATCCATTGATACAGTATTGGAGCTATGATCATATGAAAATGATACATCAGCAGCTGAGATGCAGAAAAGTAATTGCTTTGTTGACATGCTCAGTTGAATTCCAATTTAAGACTGAAGATTACCTTTTCCGTCGATTGCTTCTGGTGCATATTAATAAGGCTTACAAGCATGCTCAAGAGTTAAAGATACATGACATCTATAATGATGATGAATATGAACACTTTGGTCTTGTTTTTAAAGAGAATGGAGATTTTGAGCAAGCTGCCAAAATGTACACTGTGAGCATACAGGTCAGGAAATTTGGGCTGGGAGTAGAGCATCCTGATGTACTTTGTAGCATGGAAAATCTTGCATCTACATACAAGCATCAGGGACAATTGCAGAAGGCTGAAGAGCTGCAGGTGCAAGTGCTTGAGACAGGAAAGAGAATACTAGGATCAGAGCATCCTTATGTACTCACCAGCATGAATAACCTTGCATCTATATATAGGCATCAGAGTCAATGGAAGGAAGCTGAAGAGCTGCAGGTGCAAGTGCTTGATACAAGTAAGAGAATGCTAGGAGAAAGGCATCATCAGGTACTTGCCAGCATGTGCAACCTTGCAGTTACATACAGCAATCAGGAACGATGGCAGGAGGCTGAGGAAATGCAGATGCAAGTGCTTAAGAGAAGTAAACAAATACTAGGAGCAGAGCATCCTGATGTACTTGCCAGCATGGGAAACCTTGCATCTATATACAACAATAAGGGGCAATTGCAGAAGGCTGAAAAGCTGGAGATGCAAGTGCTTGAGACAAGGAGGAGAATGCGAGGAGCAGAGCATCCTCATGTACTTATCAGCATGAGCAACCTTGCATCTACATACAAGAATCAGGGACGATTGCAGGAGGCTGAAGAGCTGCAGGTGCAAGTGCTTGATACAAGCAAGAGAATACTAGGAGCAGAGCATCCTCGTGTACTCACCAGCATGAGCAACCTTGCATCTACATACAGAAATCAGGGACAATGGCAGGATGCTGAAGAGCTGCTGGTGCAAGTGCTTGAGACAAGGAGGAGAACACTAAGAGCAGAGCATCCTGATGTACTCATTAGCATAGGCAACCTTGCATCTACATACTGCAATCAGGGGCAATGGCAGAAGGCTGAAGAGCTGCAGGTGCATGTGCTTGATATATACAAGAGAATACTAGGAGTAGAGCATTCTCATGTAGTCATCACCATGAACAACCTTGCATCTACATACAGGAATCAGGGACGATTGCAGGAGGCTGAAAAGCTGCAGGTGCAAATGATTGATACAAGCAAGAGAATACTAGGAACAGAGCACCCTCATGTACTCATTGCCATGGACAATCTTGCAACTACATACAGGAATCAGAGACGATGGCAGGAGGCTGAAGAGCTGCAGATGCAAGTGCTTGATACAAGCAAGAGAATACTAGGAGCAGAGCATCCTGATGTACTCATTAGCATGGGAAACCTTGCATCTACATACAACAATCAGGGGCAATGGCAGAAGGCTAAAGAGCTGCAGGTGCAAGTGCTTGAGACAGGAAAGAGAATACTAGGAGCAGACCATCCTCATGTACTCACCAGTATGGACAACCTTGCATCTATATACAGTGACAGGGGACAATGGCAAGAGGCTGAAGAGCTGGAGGTGCAAATACTTGAGACAAGGAAGAGAATACTAGGAGCAGAGCATCCTCTTGTACTCACCACCATGTGCTACCTTGCATCTACATACAGCAATCAAGGACGATGGCAGGAGGCTGAAAAGCTGCAGGTGCAAATGCTTGAGAAGAGCAAGAGAATACTAGGGACAGACCATTCCTATGTACTCACTAGCATGGGCAACCTTGCATCTACATACAGCAATCAGGGACAATGGCAGAAGGCTGAAGAGCTGCAGGTGCAAGTGCTTAATATAAGCAAGAGAATACTAGGGGCAGAGCATCCTCATGTACTCACTAGCATGGGCAACCTTGTATCTACATACAAGATTCAGGGGCAATGGAAGAAAGCTGAAGAGCTGGAGATGCAAGTGCTTGATACAAGCAAGAGAATACTAGGAGCAGAGCATCCTCATGTACTCACCAGCATGAACAACCTTGCATCTACATACAGCAATCAGGGACAATGGAAGGATGCTGAAAAGCTGCAGATGCAAGTGCTTGAGACAAGGAGGAGGATACTAGGAGCAGAGCATCCTGATATACTCACCAGCATGGGTGACCTTGCATCTACATACAAGAATCAGGGGCAATGGCAGGAGGCTGAAGAGCTGCAGGTGCAAGTGCTTGATAAAAGCAAGAGAATACTAGGAGCAGACCATCCTCGTGTACTTATTGCCATGAACAATCTTGCATCTACATACAGCAATCAGAGACGATTGCAGGAGGCTGAAGAGCTTCAGATGCAAGTGCTTGATATAAGCAAGAGAATATTAGGAGCAGAGCATCCTCATGTACTCACTATCATGGGAAACCTTGCATTTATATACGGCAATCAGGGACGATGGCAGGAGGCTGAAGAGCTGGAGGTGCAAGTGCTTGATATGAGCAAGAGAATACTAGGAGCAGAGCATCCTGATGTACCCACCAGCATGGGCAACCTTGCATCTACATACAGCAACCAGGGACGATGGCAAGATGCTGAAGAGCTGGGAGTGCAAACACTTGAGACAAGGAGGAGAACACTAGGAGCAAAGCATCCTCATGTACTTGCCAGCATGAGAATCCTTGCATCTATATACAGGAACCAGGGACGATGGCAGGAGGCCAAAGAGCTGGAGGTGCAAGTGCTTGAGACAAGGATGAGAATACTAAGAGCAAAGCATCCTAATGTACTTATCATCATAGGCAACCTTGAGTTTGCATACAGGAATCAGGGATGATGGCAGGAGGCCAAAGAGCTGGAGGTGCAAGTGATTGAGATGAGGAGAGTACTAGGACCAGAGCATCCTGGAGTACTCACCAGCATGGGCAATCTTGCATGTACATACATTAATCAGAGGCAATGGCAAGAGGCTGAGAAGCTGGAGGTGCAAGTGCTTGAGACAAGGAAGTGAACAGTTTGAGCAGAGCATCTACCTACCCTGATCAAGATGACATTCCTGGTGTAAGATCCTGTTCTATTTTGGTTTTATCTCATAATACATAAGTAACAAGTTTCAAGACCACTAGCTAAGGTGTCTATCATATACTGAATATAAGCAAGAATTGATTAATTACTAATATGTGAGTTTTTAATGAGTAAATCAAGGTAAGTTGATGATTTACTAAATATGTCAAGAACTCATTTCCAGAGGTGCCCTAGAGGTTCTGGTACCTAACCAGAAAGTAATAACTCAAGAGATAAAGGAAGTACAGGGACTGGAGATCTCCAGTCTCTCCAGAAATGTGTTCCAGAGCTATGTTGAGGAGAGGGGTCAGAAGTGGATGATGGCTTCAGCTTATGTGCTGTGCCCCCTTCATTCCTAATGTCCAACTTACAGATAATGATTGGTGGATTTGAGTAGAAGTAATGGATCACAAACTCAGCTTCCTGACTAGAGATTGGTCAGGAGAAATCTCTGGAGACTAGAGATTTTAAGTGAGAGAAATAACAACAACAAGAGTGGATTCAGAGAGCAGAGGTGGTTGAGAATGTCAGAGTAGCTTAGCCAATGTGGGTGAGGCTGGTAGTAGTAGTAATTAATAAACTGAAGAATAACAGTACAATTGAGGTACTTAAATACTAGAGAATATAACTACCCAGAGTAATACCAGAAAGTACTAAGTCATACTAAGTAAAATTGAGAAGTAAGTGGGTCAAACCCAAGAGAGCATATGATGAGTGATAGTAATAATCAAAGGACACAAACTAGAGGTTAACACAGAGGATACACTATTAAGAGACTAGTGTCTGTGGCTAAAACTTTTGAGTTGAGAATGGAAGTGGACCAGAGTAAACCTGAGTAGGGCAGAGGTGAGGCAGAGAGTCAGGAGAACATCAGAATTGATTAGAAGCTGGTCCAGAGCATATGAGTGGTTATCATGACCAGGATATGACAGAATATTAGTAAGTGAACTGCAGTTGCTAATGACTGAGGCAAGTTTGATTTGCATTTCTGTAGTTGAAACTTAGTGAGTGCTTGGTTGAAACTGAAGGAGAAAGAAACATATGTTATAGAAGCTGTTGTTGTACATGAGCACCAAGATCAATACTGCAGCTTGAGGAACTACTGTTATTTCTGTGTCACATCTATCCACCACTGAAAAAAGGACAAACATGGATGATGAGCTTCCACTGGCAGCAGGGCTTTACCATCAGCACCTGCTACACATTATTTGCAGACATTGGGGTCTCATCAAGGTGTCTGCAATTTGGCTCTGATGGGAGTGACTTATGTCTCAGCAAGAACATGCTGTGAGGCCAAACTAGAGCAGAGAATGAAGACCTCAAGGAGAGCACAGAAGAGCACAGTGAGAGGAGGCTTGCCATTGAGGAGCTGGGCAGCCTAGAGTACATTGACCGGAGTCTGAGATGGCTCCTGTGGATGAGCATTGTGATGAACAGCTGAAAGTATTCAGTGTGGTAGATAAACACATACTGTCTGAGATTAAAGTCTTCATATGGTGCTTGTGTACTCATGAGCACAGAAGCTTTCTCAAGCAAATCTAGGCATGTGGGAACAGCTAGATGCAGTATGCAGAGAAAGTCACACTGTAAAGTAGGCAAGAGGACAGCAACATATGATGAGTAGAGCGGCCTGTGAAGCCCGACAAGCATGCGAAGCGACACACAAGTCTCCAGCTGCATTTCACTGTTCCTTAGACTCAGATAGGTGTGAGTGAATGGATGTGGGGCTGCAAGAATCGGACCGTACGTCGTTACCGAGCGCCGAATGGGATAGCGGACCGTGGCTCGAGGGACTGGCACCACTCGTATGCACGGGTTCGCTGTCATGCATTTCGCTGTGGGAAAGTAGGTGAGCGTGAATGAACAGACACTGGGCTCGAGTAGGCAAAGACACGTCGTAGCACCCAATGGGGCAGTTGACCACAGCTCGAGGCAATTGAACCGCTCGAAGACACGGGTGGGCAGCCATATATTGTGCTGTGTGAAACTAGGCGAGCGAGTGGACCGATACTGGGCTCGAATAGGTAGACGTATGTTGTATCGCCTAATGGGGCAATTGGCCACCGCTCGAAGGCACCGGTTGGCTGGGATGCATCTCGCTGTATGGAAGTAGGCGAACGTGAGTGGGTCGATGCTGGGCTCGAGTAGGCAGAGACACGTCGTAGCACCCAATGGGGCAGTTCACCACTGCTCGAGGCATTTGCACCGCTCGAAGGCACGGGTTGGGAGCCATACATTGCACCATGTGAAGTAGGCGAACGTGATTGAGCCAATACTGGGGCTACAGGGGACAGTATATACGTTGTAGCACTGAATTGGGCAGTTTACCCACATCTCGAGGCACTTGCACCGCTCGAAGGAACGGGTTGGGAGCCGCTGTGTGAAAGTAGGCGAGCGTAATTGGACCAATACTGGCGCTGCAGGGGACAGTACGTACGTCGTAGCACCGAGTTGGGCAGTTTTCCTGCATCTCGAGGCACTTGCACCACTCGAAGGCGCGGTTGGCCGCCTTGTATCTCGCTGTGTGGAAGCAGATGAGCACGAGTGGACCGGCACTGAGGTGGAGGAGACGGGACATACGTCGTAGTACATCCCAGAAACGCGAAGGGCTCGAAGCTGCGGTTGACCACGCGCTCAGAGCGGCATGCCTCTGCGATGGGCGTGACGGGATCGATACTGAGCTTGTGGAGAACGAATACGTCGGAGCAGTGCTAGGCAGTTTGACCGCAGCTCGAGGCAAATGAGCTACTGAAAGGCGTAATTTCCCGCGAACCTTGTGCTGCATTTCGTTATTTGAAATAGTCTAAGATGAGCGTGAGTACGGTACTGGGCTGGAGGACAACAGACAGAACAGACGCCATAAAAGCTATGCACCATGCATGCACCACGGCAAGACTTAAAATGCAGCTTGAGTGACCTCTATTCTTTCTTCCCGGGCTGCAAAAGTATCTGGACAATCATTGTTAGTCGCATCGCGTTCCGTCGCTCATCACGCAACAAACGGCCTGCGCATCCTCACTTTGCCGTTGTCAGAGGCAACGCATTGCATGAAGTACTTGACGATGTTCGGCTTGCCGCATGAGGCTCTCGCGCCTAGAGGAAGCCCAGTGCATGAACAACTTACGCTGGGCGTGATTCCTCAATTAACTTAATGAGCGAGCGCAAAGCTCGAGTCGCCGCTTATGAGGGACTTGGTATGGGCAGAAGCTGTTATTACGATACCGCTGCCTGTATGAATCTACCTGAGTAGAAAGCACGCATAAAGTGTCCTGCAGACGAGACTATGTTAAGTGAACACGCGGAAATATGTGGGTGTTGGAAACTCACCTGACGAACCGAAGCTTATTGGATGATTTCTTACCATTCTACAGGCATGTTGTGCAAAACTGAGACAAGTCCAGGAAATTCTAAACGCACTATGAGAGGTAGAGCGTATATGCAGAAATAGAAATTAGATTCTGAACGTTGTTGAAGAAGTCGCGCTCGAGTGCCCTACCCAAAGAGGAAACCGCCCGGCACGGGAGTTTCCGGCACCTCTCCCTCGTCACGTCCCCGTCCAAAACTTCGCTACACCATCCCGTCCAGATCCTGTCTGTCCCCATGTCCTAGTGCGTGCCCCTTGTCTTCCCTCCCATACGCTACACACTAACACCCTGCCCGCAGCCAAATCCTCGGCCGTGTAATCAAGAACGAGCACCTCGCCCTCGGCGTGCTCACCACTGCCTTCGGCGGCGCCTTCCTCGCGACGCGCGGTGGAGACAAGAAGAAGCCCGTGTCGAACGTGCAGGAGGCGAAGGCGTCTGTGCCGATCCAGGCCGGCTCCAGGTGCGTTTCCCCCGTCTTTTCCTTTGCCTGCCGGACGATATGTTGATGGGTTTTTGTGGTGTCCAGCGAGGAAGAACAATTGTGCGTGTCCCCCCTCCCTAGAGCTCTGCCCGCTGTACCGGAGGCTCATTATCTCACTTGTGATTTCCCCCCGGCAGCATCCACAAGTTCATCGCGGAGGCGGAGAAGGAGGGCGCGGCTGCTGGTGCGGGGCATTAAAAATACTACAACGACGAACGAGAGCGGGGTGTGCTGTTGGAGAATAGATATTCCTTTTCTTTCATGCTGTGTCTGACCTGAGTGTGATTCTGCGTGAGTGTGCGGTCCCGGTGAACAGTGAGCAGAGTGCGTGCGGTCGCGGTGCGCTGCGGTTGTCATGTTGAGCCAGGCGCGACTTGGCCCCTTCCGGGCGCAATCATCCGCCGTGGGCATTGGATATTGATATTGATCCTCTCGAGTTGTTAGCGCCTCCCCTTTCTTTCAACCATTTCTTCGTACATATTCCACTTTCTTCTTCGTTGACCGTTGAACCCCGCCGCTCTTTACCAGCAACTACTAGCACTCCCTGCAGTATCTATACACTCACTACACCCGTCCATGAGCCCAAGATGACCATAACTACCCCGTCCAACAACTCCAAGCGGCACTCCCTCGCCATATCCACCTCCACCAGCAGCCCAACCACTGGTCCCCGCCCCCTGCACCTCCTCGACGGGAACGTCCCCGCCACCGCACCCCTCGCTTCGTCGTCCTGGGGCACGCCCCTGTACTCACCCACCCTGACCTCCGCGCCCCTGTCCTCCACCAGCGCACGCCACCCCTCGCGCCGCCAGTCGTCCATATCCTACTTCCCCCGGGACGGCCAGCTCAAGTCGCCCCTTAGCGGGGGGCGTAGCCCAGGAGCATCGCTTGCGCGGAGCAACTCCCTCGGCCTGGGCTCCCGTGCCGGGGCGAGAGCTCCTCCAGATAGGAAGAGCACCGGATCGATACTTGAGTCTCAGGCGCAGAAGGAGAAGGAGAGGGAGAAGGAGAGGCCGCCGCTGACGTTGACGGAGAAGTACGTTGCACCTTTATGTTGATGTTGCACTTTGTCAGACAGGGTTGCTGATGATGCTGTTGTTGCGCTACCGTATAGACACGCCGACCTGCTGCACTTTATCGCTCAGAAAGAGTCCAAGTGCCTCGAACTGCGCTCCCAGCTGGCGGTGCACGAGGCAGAGTTGCTACAACGTACGTCCCCCCACCCCCCTTCCCCTCCTTTCCACTAACACTCACATCCCCCATCTACGCTGCAGTCAAGCGCAAATGGGAGCGCATCGTCAACCGCGGCTTCGAGCGTGACAACGCCTCTGGGCCCTCGTCTCTCTCCGCATCGCTGGCGTCGACCTCTGCATTACCCCCCGCACAGACGATGTTCGGCATCGAAGGCCTCAAAGAGGGTGTGCAGGGCATGAGCCGGCTCATCGCAGCCGCCATCGCCGAGCCCTCGCGCCCGGCCCTGTCCTCCTCTGCTTCCTACCCCTCGTCATCGGCGTCGGCATCAGCATACCCCTCCCCTAGCCCAACACCCACGCCCACGCCCATCCCCCGGCGCAAGCACACGCACACGCCCAAGGGCTCCTCCTCGACCTCGACCTCCGCCTCCGCTTCCTCCAAATCGACACGGTTTTCTTTGACGAGCGCGTCCTCCCTGGGTGAGGAGATCCTGGACGTGTTGCTGAAGCCGGACGAAATGGATGATGGTGCGGATGGACGGGAAAGAAAGGGTGGGGATAGGGAAAGGGAAGAGAGGGAGCAAGTGTTGATTGTGCGCGATACAGGCGCGACGCCGACGATGTCCCCCAATCCCGAGTTCCACACGCATAAGAGGCAGAGAGAGCTGCGCGCACGGCAGGAGTCGTCCTCCCCATCAAATTCTTCCTCACCAAGCTCCTCTTCTCCGTCGTTAAAGTCGCCCTCGCCTTCCGTTGAGAGCAGGGCTAGCGGGGAGTTCGTCAACATCGTTGAAGAAGATGAAGACAACACGATCACCTCCCCGACCCCCGTGTCTCTCCTGGGCACCAAAGCCCTCCGACGGCGTTCGCGTGGGGGCTTGCCTCTGCCTGAAGGCCCACCGCCGCTGGATCTCGCAAGCCCGAAACCGCCTACGAAGGAGAAAGCGAAAACCAGTCCGCCTCTATCAGGGGCGGCGGCGAGGGTACAGAATCTTCCAGGCGCATCGTCGATACCTGGGTTTGCGGGGGGTGCAGGTGCAGGTGCTTCGTCGTGGGTCGGGAGTGTAGGGAAGAAGCTAGGGGAGTTGCAAAGGAGTTCTACGTACGTCCTACTTTTCCTGCTTTCCTTTCGTCCCCCCCAGATCTCAACCCCAACTTACCTTTTACTCTCTCACCTCCCTCAGATTCACCAACTCCCAAAAACGCGCCTCCCTCCTCCTCTCGGACGTCTCCTCCTCCTTCTTGTCCGCCCTCGCCGTCTCCCCTCCACAGACGGGTACATCAGTGTCCCCGCCCCCATCAGCATTCACGTCGTTCCATGTCTCCTTGTCCTCTTCCTCCCCTGTCCAAACACCGGTGAAAACGCCCTCGTCCTCCGGCTCCGTCTCAGGCAGTCGCTCCCTCCTAGATGACGATGACGATAACGACGCGCTCACCCCCGCTTCCGCGCCTATCCTCGTCCCGCTCACACCTGCCCCCGCGCGTAAACACGTACGCGCGCCGTCGAAGTCGTCCGGCGTACACTCGCCCCGCGGGTCGCTCACGCGGGCGCGGGAGAAGGAAAAACCCAAGGTCGTCGTGGACGAGGAGGAGGAGTGGAATTGGTAGATGCGCCTCCCGCTCCGTTGACGGTGGTCACTCCCATTCTCATCACTGTCAATGGGTAGAGACCTACCCGCACTTCGCTTGGTGTTTCTTGGTATCCTGCACGTATTTGTACATACACGCTCACTCGCCTTCCTTCTCCTTCTCATTCATATTTCTTACTGTCCTTTCTTCTCAGATTTGTTTTACCTACCATCTTGGGTTCATGCTGTCATCTACTTACACTCGTTCTTTATTTCTTGGAATTACATGCTATCTTGAATAATGCTTAAAGTTAAAAGGAGCGGGAGGATGCGTAGAAGCCCGACTGGGAATAGTGTGCAGCATACTGAGAGCAAGTACAAGTGGCACTGATCTAGTAGATCGTACGCGTATTCATTGGAAGGTCTTCGGTAGAAGCTACAGCCGCGACCTTGTCTGAACAAATACTTACATGAGACACTAATATTGAGAACGTCGGATCAATCTTATTGGAGAGTGCGTGTACACTATCCATTGCAAGCTCATAGAATAATGTCTGCATTCAACCACAACGGAACTATTCACAGGGAGGCCGCCCTAATACAACGAAAGAGTTTCCAAATTTAGCAACTACACCTCTAAGTTCTAACATGCCCATATGATATCCTTGAAAACAGTGGCCCCTGGCTATTTAACAATTCATCTATGCATCATTAAATTGCGGGACAACGAGAGTTCGGGAACTCACATAGACCCACATCGAAACAACCTTCAGGGAAATAATGTATATTAAAACGCTATTGTTAAGTTAGACGGCTGCAAAACTCACGATTAGAAGATATAAGGCTGCGAGAAAAATTATGTAAGTTGTTGCACTCTCCCTTCAGCTGGATTCTCTTACCAGTTAATACTACTCCAAACAGATAATTTGATTTGCCATTCAGCAGAATTATTGTTACAGTGACGACTAAGATATGGGGAAAATGAATGATCAGATTCCAATGGATGGAAGATATGTTGCCTACCGCATAACAATAGGATCTGGTCAAAATAAGTGGATGAATATTAACTCCAAGCAGTGCACTCTACTCACGAGGCTCTCAAACACGTCATACATCAATGTGAGATGCTACAAAGCAAACTCAGAAAATCGGTAGATTCAAGGGGACATTTAATATTCTCACTTTCCCGAGGGACCATCCTAAAAGCACTAATATCCTATGGGAGAAACATTAGTAGTGTGTACTTTTGACGGTCAACATACACTCACGGTTGGACGAAAAATGACAAATTCTACATAGATAGATGGGTGAGAGAAGAATTAAGTCTTCTGCAATGTCACAGGCAAAATGAACGCAGCTCACCACACTGGAGCCGAGGAGTAATCTATGACATATGTGAACTCAGCGATATTTCCAACGTAAAATAGCAAATAACTTACGCCACAGACTTGTCTTCTTTTCCCTGAAAACACCAATTGTAAATGTGGTGAATTCATGAATAGTGGGGGACACATTACCGAACGGAAGTACATACAAGCTTCCAGCAAATCGTGTCCTATGCCACCGCCAAGAAATCTCAGAAATCAAATTTTTAGCGAAGAATGCACCGATAACTTACGAGAGAGAGTACTAAGAAGTGGGATCAATATAAGACCAACCCATTGCGGCGATAGCGAAGTATGCATTGAAAGAGTTGTTAACGACGAAACAAAATATTCCGACAGGAAAACAATTAACTATTAAGTGCAGCATGAACAACGTCGAATGCGATAGTAAAAATATAATCTTGAAGACTCACAGTAATTGAGAATAGCACTAGAGAGAGGGCTACCCAGCCGACCAACTTTGGTAGGGACATTTCTGGAAGTTCGTCATCATATTCGTTCATGTCTAAGGCAAATAAGTCGTTGTGAGTCCTGTGTAAAGCCTGATCAGGCATGCTCTGAATCGAAACGGTATGATGTAGAGCATCTCACTTCAGGAAGAACCATGAATAAGCCATATAGCTATGGGCAAAAAATTATTAATTGGGTAAGATTTTCGAAAAATATAATGAAGGGACGCACACCAATAGCATTGCAACGGCTGCCTGTATCACAGAATGAATTTTTTAAACATTAAATGTGGACCAGAAAATAATTTAAACTCACTGCTCTGCTGATAATAAGGATGGAGGATCTCTGAGTATCAAGACTGAGTTGGCCGGATATGCTATTATCACTCCCAAAAGAAGCCGCAAATAAGGCTACAGGAAGAGCACAAGATATCAGCTGGCTTAACATTGCACTCTATGTGTTTGAAAACAGACTTGGAAACAGGGTGAAAATCGTACTCAGAAGCATGAGGATACAGGGAACTTGTCCCTGGAATTCAGTAAAAGAGATTCCTTGCGTAAGTATCCTGCTACCATGGCTGGAAGGAACAGATAAAAAGGCTTTCAAGTCCAAATTTTCATGTGAGAACGGTTATAATGGCACACCTCCCAGTCCAATACTGAGAACCATATTTATGAGCACGGATCCGATAACTGTGTTAGACTTTTAGCTGAAATAAAAAGGGTTTTTTATAGTTCGAGCTCGTACTTGTTGCTTGGAGAACTGCCAATTGGCACTGAACTATCGAGATAATCTAGAGGCAAAACACCATAAGGAAAATTTTGAACTACAGGTATTAACGCATGAGTAAGAAATTCTGTTTACACCCGATATTAACTCGATGGTATTTCCTGCAAGGATGCGTAAGAACACTCCATATGTTACCCCTACACGTTTCGACAGATCCTCCATTGCTACTCCCAGCAATTTGGAGACAGAAAGGAGAGCCAGAAAAGACATTAGCAAAAAATTGAGTCAGATGAGAAGCACTGGAGGTTATTAGATGACCAACATGGGAATGTTATGCGAGCTTCATTTGATGTATATCGAATAGCAAACTGAAATATTGGAAGTAGTTGGAAGATGTTGACGCAAAAAGTAGTCGGATATACCAACCGTTGCAGGAATGAAGACAAGCAATACATTAAGTCCTGATGGTATAGTAGTGATATGTAAATAAAGTGACAGTGAGATGGCGGATGAACATACGACTGGAACATATCGCGTATTTGAAAGACGTAAGAGTATCCCGCGAGTTCTGGTAAGGTTAGAATACGAGATAATTAGTCAGTTAGCAATACTAAGCAAAGCTAGCTCCCCGGATGAATGGATGACTGACACTCCCAATCATGAACCGAGTGATTCTCCAACTCAAACTGCGTCGAATCAAAGACCGTTCCAGACGCAGTTGCTGGGCAGATGGCAGAAGAGCATCTGGCATAACTAATAAGAGGAGGAGGAAGAAGAAAATGCGATCAGCGATTCATCAGCGAACAGGTTGGATACAGGCCTCGTAACTCCGAGTCGTTGCGGAAGGAACGTGGACGTCTATTGCACCTGTTAGCACTTGTTTTTGCCTCATGCAAGTCCAAACAATGTTGCTTCAGTCAATGTGGATTGGCGCTGGATCCATGACAGATGTTATGGAACCCGTGGAACGGTGACAATTTCTGCGGTTTTGTCTAAGAGTATGTATGTAGTAATATATGTATATCATACATACAAGGTGTCTATTGCCACCGCCAAGGCACTACTCGCAAGTTCAAACCAACTTCAAGGAAGCACTAACGCGCATGACGCGTGACGGAGGACGCGACGAACACCACGTGCAGGGTTTTACGGCCGGCTATCTCCTTCGGCCCGTGCTTGCCGGATACGCCAAGCGTTCCTTGTTTAACCTCGCGTCCATTGCAGTCTCCCTTCAACTGCAATACTTTTCTCTGACGGTGGACGGAGGTATAAGTCTGAAGATAGGATACCCTTGCAAGGGTAAATTTTGTGGTATGTACTCGAATATTCTTTCTTTCTACCACCATATGATACTGATTTTCCATATAATACAACGGCAGATGCACGCATTATCCCTCTCTTGCATGCTCGGTTCTGCAGTAGCACACACCGCGCCGCTCTCGCCTCCGGTTCGCTAATACAAACAACACCTGCGCTAGCAACTGCAAGACCGACACCGTTCACCCCTCAGCAGGATGCCAGATGAGCGATGCATTCGAGTTAGATGGGAAGTGGTCCGAGTCTCATAACGCGGGCCACCTGCATAGTCAGTCAGCTCTATATCCCCCCAATCCGTTCCCTGATGCCCCTTTTTGTCATAGCCACGGCAATTACGACCGATGGCAAGCGCATGGCATCCGAGAGTCGACGAGTACAAGCGCTGACCGGATTTCCCCGTCGCTCGATCCGACACATCTCTGTCCCTTGTAAGGTCAATATAGACGCGCTCAGTTCTTCTCCAGCTGTATCCGATTCGACTTTCGACTACCATGAGGATAAGAGGCCCTGTAGTACGAGGCGCCTTGGATCCAGTGGGTCTCCGTTGTCCAACGACCTTTCATCCCTTATATTTATTTTCCATTTCTCACCATAGCGCTCAGGCTTGCACATAGAAGCCATCCCAGATGCTGGATAATGCCTTCTATACTTCTCAATAGCAACTTGAAAGTCTCCGCTCCGCCCATCGCAGTCCCCATCTTTGCTCATCACCCACAGCCGTACTTCTCCCATCCAGACTTCGCGGCATCATTTGGCTAGTGCTGTTAGTTAATCAGCCACGCTAATTTGTCCACACGCTGCTTTCACAGCTGGAAGGTGAAGGTTTGTAGTATATGACCTCGCTTCCCTTCCGCTGTCGGACATGAGCGCGGGTTTCGCTCCTAGGCCACAGAAGGCCACAGAACGAGGGACAACTGAGATTGCGATTGTGAGCAAGGTGTGGTATCGTTACCCTAACACATCATCTGTTTGAAGTGTTGCTAATGCCTTTCCTTCTGCCCCTGTCCAGATTCCCCGAAAATTTTGCTTCGTGGAGCGTGGAAAGTCCGGATGCATCGTGCTTCTGCCCATGCATAGCGATGAGCTTCTACGGTGTACGTCCACTTATAAATGCTTCAGTTCGATATTAGTTTACCCTCCGTTTCAAATAGTGATCTTCAAATGAGAGCCTACCTTCAAACGTCTTCCTGTCCACAAATGTCTCTTTCGGACCAATCAGGACTTTGCCTCGAAGTTCGTTATGGCGTTTCCCAGGTTCCCTGCTATGTGTCCCTCCGCCCCGCGGCATGCGGCACATGCCTGCGCACCCCGCCTTTCCTCCTTGCCCAGTGCTTCTCCTATGTTCACATTCCCTTTGCTGGGTCGATATGTGTCCCGCTGTCGTAGTAAACGAGTACCTCGAGCTTAGGGGAGAAAATTGGGACGTACCCTTCAGTACATGCACCGACCTCGATTGAGGTAAAGCGTTAATTGCGGAAGGACGGTAGCCGACTTGCCCAATAACCTCCACCTTGAGCTTATAGGCTACTCTTGCGCAGTGTCCTCGTTCGGTTCCTTCCGCTTCACTCAAGACAATAGGTCTATATTATCGCGGTCCAGTTTTCCTCCTCCATGGGGCGCCATAGAGTTCGACACGCCCCACTGTCCCGGACGACCATGGCAACTTCTGGGAGGAGGACAGTCTGCGTATTGTTCATGCCCACTTCCACCATGGGCGCAGAAGAAGAGTGAAGCAACCCACTCACCTCCATGCCCACAATGATGATCAACTTTGGGTTGCTTCCGTTTGGGGTCTCCAGCCTGTCTCCTCCGTTCCCCTGGTCTCCATCGCGTTCGCCTTCTTCTGGAGCTTCAGGAGGACTTTGGGAGAAGACAGCTCGGAGCAGACACCGCGCTATTGGGTAGAGCTTTCGATTATACAGGGGATTGGCATGTTGACTGCTAGTATGGCATCTCCGAATTGGGATCTTACCAGTATGCTTCCGCGATGCCGGGAGTGGAGGAACCTTCCCAGATCCTCTTTCCTCTGCCAAGTGACTGGCTAGCATGATATCTCTAGTTCGTGATTGTCCTAGTATAATTCCCCGCGATACTTGCTTGGTCTCGGCCTCCCACCTCTCCCGCACCCTTGTACTTGAATGGGGAACTCATAGGATCTCGAGTATGAATGCGAGATCCTACGTTCGAATGGGCCGAAGCCTGTTACAGCAGGCCGAAGTCCATGTCCCACAGCAAGCTGAAATCTGTGTCCCAACAGGTGATGCGACCCACCTTGTCGTCGGCAGCGATGTCCCTAACATCAGCTCTCCGTCGTCCTGGGGAGGAAATATAGACCAGACGTCGACACTTAACCGAAGCTGTTAATTATCTATGTGTGTAGTGTTGTTTCCTGAATAGGACCGCTCCCGAAATCCTATCTTATCCTAACCTCAAGCTGTCACTGTCCGTCCCCGCACTCTGCATTAAATATCTTGGAAAGTCTACATTTATTACTACAATGTATCTATGCAGGTTATACGAAATGCCACCCTAATATTACGTCCCCTAGTTGAAATACAGGATTACAGTATTCAGTAGACTAATAACATCGACCAAAGGAAAATCTATAATGACTCTATTACCCCATGCAATGCAAAGTGTAATATAACGTTCATGTCCGTGTCGTCCAAACGCGAAGACATAATATAAACATAACATCCCAAATAGAGCTCACCACCACACCTCCACCACACCCAGAAGCACCCCAAGCGGCAGGACGAGAGCGAGTCTCAGTTGCATCCCTGCGCCCTTATCACCGGACCCATTCGAAACTGATGCAGCCGCAGCGCTCGCAGCCGTCTGCCTCACCGCACTGGCACTCGCTGCCCCACTTACCCCTGGGCTCACATTAGCGCTCCCATCCATTCCGCCCTGCCCCTGCGGGGACGTCCACACCCCCGTCGGTGCCAATTCACTTGCGAGACTCGCCGCCTGTGCTTTATCGACAGGCGGGGCAACCCCCGTTGGTGTGGGCACAGCCCCGCCCGTGGTGTATGCGCGCACATGGGAGATCTCGAAGTACGCGTCGGAGTAGTGCGCGCCGGGGCCTACGACGTTGTCTGGGTACTGTTGGATGGGGGAAAGAGATGGTAAATAAGGGAGGGAAACGGATAGGAGAGATAGTATACTCACGCAAACACCGGTTGGACCCTGCCCCGCGCATTGGGGTAGATATTGTTCGGGAATAGCGGCCCTAGGGAAAGAAAAGGGACGCGCGTTAGTCTCAGAGAAAGCGAAGTGGGGATAGGAAGATGAAAACGGGTCATGGAGATATAACAAACGAGAGTGAATGGGCAAGATGAAGACTTTGAGAACAGAGCCGTCCTATTTTATATCCCGCATCACACACGAGCTCCAAGCCCAAGCATTGCCTACCCCAAAACAACAAGAATTTTACTCACCAGGCCCCACATAGCGTGATGTCCAGCACCAGATTCTGCGACGTGAAAAACTGGGGAATGTTGCAAGTGCTCACTGGGTAGTTAGCGGAGGGCAAACCCCAGTCGCTGATGTCGAGGGCGGAGGTAGAAGTAGAGCCAAGGAGGGAGGCGGGGATGGCGTTACGCTAGATTTAGGTATCAGTACTTGTGAAAGAATAGAGTGGGCAACGCACTGGGAAGAACCAAATGCTGGGTAAAAAAGAGGGGGGAGTGAGGTCAGTATGTAACAAGCGGTTACACCAAGGAGACGGTTAGCTCACAAAATTCTGTAACACCAAAACAATTATCAGCATCTTTCCGCTCGCACCAGAGAGTCCGACTTACCCAGCAACATCAAATTGCGCCGCAAACACGCCTCCACCATTCTGTGCAAACGCGCTCCCAAAGCTCGCGGGCTTGGTCTCGCTCACCAAGCACCCCGCAGGGATGGAGCAGTCTGTGCTCGCCCCAGGAACCCCAAGTTCGTTAACATTGGGGGCCTGGGTGCATCCTGGGAGAGTGTGTAAGGCCATCTGATTGTGGTCCATGAGGTTGATGCCTTCGATTATGCTGTACGGGAGCGGAGGATAAATAGGTAGGTATAAGAGAGCGGGAAGGGGGTGGACATACTCGATCTCGCCCCCGTTGGGCCATAAGCCAGGACCCTTGGTCCAAAAGGCGGGCCACACCTGCGTAGGAGGGAGAAGAGTGAGTAGAAGGGGGGGGGAGAGGGAAAGGAAGCAACTAACCGAGCACCCGAACGGCAGATGCACGAAATCCGCGACCCAAAGGCTGCCGATGTCGTACAATGCCTGGCTCGTAATGCGGATCTACGTAATGTCCAAACGCATAAGTATTTCGCTCAAGTAACCTAAAGGAACGAAAAGAAGAGAAGAAAGTGACGTACCGACGCACGCTTCTCATTGAAAGCCACGGTCGACGTATTATCCACCTTCATGACTGCATTGCCCTCGTTCGTGAAGTAGACGAGACCCTGCTTGAACGCGTCGTCCCGGTTGAGCCACCATACGTCGCCTAGTGTAGGTCAAATGGTAGGTCAAATTCTTGAAATAAAACAATGAAAAGGCGAGCAAGTTACGCACCCAGAGTCAAATTATCCCAGCTGCCATAAAAGTCCCATCCGTCAAAGAATGAAGTCCCGGAGTAGTCGTGCAAGAGATCGTATGCCCATGCTTGGGGTGGTGCTGGAAGCGGTAGGTACGAGGAGAGGAGACAGAAGCAGAAAAAAAATTTAAGGACCGAGAACATGCTCAAATCGTGCTCAGGGAGCTAAGGCAGGGCGCAAAAAGGTTGTTGTGCTGTGCTGAACTGTCGTATAGGCGAGTAACTGGACGGAGAGAGGAGCTATGACGTTCCGCTCCTCTAAAAGCAAGCACTTATATAGCACCACCAACTGCGCATGCGGCGCAAACTTGTTTAGAGCTTATGGTGTGACCACGAGAATAGAAGGGAGGTGGAAGTGACAAGGGAACAGGAACAAGGCGCCAGAGGATGATCTGAACAGACGCAGAATGGACTAAAGAGTAACCGGTGGCCACACAGAGCACAGGAAACAGGAAACGAGCGAAAACAAAGCCTGTGTGTGTGCACGCCTGCTTTGGCTTTCAATCAATTTGTGCTCGATGGTAAGAGTCCGGTTAAGCCCTAATGACGTGTTAAGCCCGTTTGGATCTCGGTGCCACCAGGTGCGCGACTGAAGCTGGGGGCTTCAAGGAAGTCAAACGCTTCAATCCTCAAGTTAGAAAAATCTCCCAGGTTTCAGCCGTTTCAGAGCAATGTCGATGCCGTTTTTCCCGTGGACTCCGACTGTGCCACCAGGACGCACGAGGTACGCGTGCCGCTGCTGTTGAAATGTAAGTACGTATGTATGGCTCGAGAAAAAATTTGATAGACATGCTGGAAGCAGCCTCGGAGTCGATGGTGATGACGCTTCAAGGTGATGACGGTGATGGAAGGTCCAACATGCGGCTGGGCCAATTTCGGGGGGCCGGTGGGCACGCGTCGTTGTCACGTGATACGAAATTCAATACCCACGACTTGAACTTGAAGTTGGACTCCCGGCACACCTTGAACCACCATCATCGCAGAGCGTAAGTCCTACGAATAGCCTTCACCATATGCTGCTTTACTCTCTTTTTTTTTTTTTTTTTTTATTACAGAACAGCGACGTCTATGCCCTCTCTGCACCTGCTGCAAGAGATAATTGATTTCATCATCGACAAGATCAGTTGTGCCGATGGAAGTTCAAAGCAAACACTGAAGTCGACCTCCCTCGTATGCCGCCGCTTTTTGCTTTGTAGTCAGAAGTTGCTCTTTTCCGAAGTGATTCTACATAGATATCCGAGGCATGGCTTTTCGTGTTCGAACCTTCCAATGGACCATCGTGAGTTTCTAGGCATCCATTTTACTACAACTGCAGAGGACTTTCTACAGCTGGTTTCGCGTTCCCTTCACTTGATCAGGTATGTCCGCAGTCTGGATCTATGCTATTCTTATTGCACCATGGCCTCTCAGGATGGGACAGGACGCAATTGCAATGACCGCGCGTTGCGGCACTTGCTGCCGTTGTTAGCTGCAAATTTGACAACGTTCGCATTGCGTGGACTAAAGTATGCCGGGCTGGAATGAACTCGTCTTTCGCCAGCTGCCCAAGTTTCAGTGGAGATTCTTCTGCGAACGGGGCGTGTGGAGCGCCTCTTCCTCGATAGGCTCAGGGAGTTCCCGCTGTCGATCGTTTGGGACTCTCCCGAACTCAAGTCACTCTCATTCATGTCATTTGAAGCAAACCTCGTGGAAAATATTACAAAGTGACCCATTATCTCCCAGCATCGTCGGTCACAGGTCGATTTCCTTACACTTTATAGCTTGGACAACATGTTGCACATTGTTCGCTGGCTTTCGCACTCTTGTCGAGCGGATTTCACACATTTCCAGTAACTCACTATATCTTGGAAAGAAAGTTTAACTCCTCAACCCATGGCTGTCTGGAGATTTATTCAGTTCTCGGCTGGTACACTTGAGCATCTAGATTTGAACACCATAAGTGATGGTGCGTATTTATTTCACTTTACCTGCGGTGTATTTATCCACTAAATTACTCTCTCAGATATTCCGATCGGCCATGGACCATCTCTGCTGGACTTCTCACTGCTACTCCACCATTGTACGGGGACTTCGTTGTATCTCCCAGTGCATTCTGTGGTTAGCCGGCCTCTTCTGTACCTTCGCATCGTGTAACCAGCTGGAAGCTATCACTCTGCGATTTCTTTTTTCTCACAATGATCATCTGATAACCACAAGGCTACACGGATGGGATAGGCTTGACGCCGTTCTAACTTCATCGCGATTCTCGGTTCTACGAAGCGTACAATTTATCTTGCGTGCAGAATGTAGCCGATTCCCTTTACTTCAAGAAGCCGTTACCAACAGACTACCAAAGCTAGGCGCAAAGCCATCCTCTCAGCATTCAAGCTTGCTATCTTTTACTGTTCATCGTTCGTTCTCGGACCAGCGCGTCTAGAAGACTCGAATCAAAATTTCTCCGAATCCCTTTCCTGGACCATTACCAACGACCAATTCTCCCAGTTTCGCGCAGTATCAACTACAAAATTGAGCAGGATCTTGACTTTTGTTCGACGTCCTCCAGCGTACATATTCTACTCAGCCAAATCCAGCTTGTTCCGTGAATTCGGTCCTTCACTATCAAATAGCTTTATACAAATATAGGACTCTGCGTATTGTAATTCCTTGTAGCCCTGCTCATGATCTCAATACGTTCCACGCGTACGTTCGACGGTAATCTGGTTTTGAACTGCTATGTAATTAATTGCGTTTACAATGAACGGTATCAGGAATAAGAACAGTGAACGCCACGCATAAATACACACTATATATCACGGATGAGTGCTTTCACTAAAGGAAACAGTGAAGCACTATTCATATCGCTTTCTTCCCACTGTGTCAACACGCACGATGTGGTCATTTCAGTACTCCGAGCATCCTTCCCTTCAGCCGGCTAGCCTGAACCGGGCCTGAGTAGTACGATAACAATCTCCCATCATCATATCCTGTGATAGGATTACGAATGGCTGCGATGCTAACTTCTCTGCTCCTTCTTCCGAACTTCCATCCTCCGAAGACTAAAGTATGCTAGAGAACGTACAAGCTACCTCCCTCCCAGGAGTCCGCCGTATTATTACCGGACATACGCCAGAAGGTAAAGCTGTTGTCATCCTGGATGAGACTGCTCCTCGGAAGGAGATGGGCGCAAGTGTATTCTACGACATCTGCCGCACGGATGCTGCCCCTGCATCCATCGATAGCGAAGTTACCACCGGAGCCTTTGTCGATGAGGTGGCCGTGACGACTGAAATGTTCAGTGAGGCTGGCAGTGTCTTCCGTGCTGTTGACATTGTTCCAGGTGCAGTTGTGGTAGGAAATAAGTGCAAATTAACTTGGCTTCATAAACCCATTAAATTGTCTTTGGCAGCCCCTTCACCGCACTATAACTCTAGACTACGCAATTGTTGCTCGAGGCTCTGTAGTCCTTGAGCTCGACGATGGAAAGAAAATTACACTCAACGAAGGCGACGCTCTGTGTCAGAGAGGCACGCTTCATTCTTGGAGGAATGAAACATCCGATTGGACGCGGGTTTATTTTGTGTGCCTCGGTAAATACTTCGTTGTCGCCTATTTCAATAGTTTTCTAACGGGAAGTTCGTTCAGGCGCTAAACCTATCGTAATCAATGGCGAAGAGTTGAAACAGGAATTCCGGAGTCCTGCTTCGGATTGAAGGAATTTCATTTAATTGGATTGATATCCCTGTTAATATAATATAAATCTTAGAGGGTATTTAAAATGTACATGCTAGGGCTCGGCGCTCACCCGTTGAAATACCGATGTACTCTAAATTTGATAAGTAATATTGGAGTGCATGTCTAGGTAAAATCTTTGGTTGTATTTTATTTAAGCTTACTGCTCGCTATGCGATATTATTAAGAATAAGTCCGATCCACTTCAATGCAGATTTACGCAGCGCGACTTATAGGGATTCCTGTGGGCCACGAGTTAGAAGATGCGCACACTAGAAATAAGCTGGCTAGAAATATTATCGGGTATAAATGTATGAATTTACACTGCAAGTTGACGGTAACCCTGAATGCGCAACGCGCTTCCTCGACGCGGCACGCGTCGGTAATAAGTTGAATTTGTAATACTTACCCCTTTGTCAGCGAAATTTCGAATTCAGCTCTGAAGGCCAGTCTATTGCTCTCAACAGCCTCGGTTTGCTCATTCACTCGACACCGTACGCAGCAGCGAACCCTTCGCTGTTTTGGACGCTTTTCCCGCTCAACGAACACCGTTATTTTTTGGCCTCTGGTAATGTTACCGGAACTTCCGCAGGAAATCATCAACCTTATTATCAAGGAAATCGGCGACGATGATCTTGCCACTCTCAGGTCGTCTTCTCTTGTTTGTCGACGTTTCTTGCTTCCCAGCCAGGAGATTCTATTCTCGAAAGTAGTACTCAAGCCAAAGCCGCGTATTACTACTCTTCAAAAAGAGTCTAAGGAGCCACAGATTTCTCCATCGGAGAAATTACAGCGCCTTGCCACCTCGTCGCCCCATATTCTCAGCTACATACGAGGGCTTCATATCGGAGGGATGGGAATGGATGGTCGTGGAAGAGCTCAATGGCTATACGATGATACGTCTCTTCAGGAACTGCTTCCACTAATGGAAAATTTGCAACAGTTCACGCTCAGTGATACCTCGACCATACATTGGAACAAAATACATAGCAGCGCGAGATCAGGGATCATTACAATGCTGCAGTCGGCTTCTCTCACATCAGTTTCAATTTCAAATGTTCGTAACATCCCGCTTTCGACACTCGAGCGTTGTTCATCGCTGAAGGGGCTCGCCCTTTCTAACCTCGAGATTGCTAAATATGATACTCGCACCATTCCTCATCGTTTTTCATCGCGCCTTGATTTCCTATCGCTCGATGTAGGGGATTCAGAATTATTAGTTATTCTCCGTTGGCTGAAGTCCATCGATGCGGACTGTTCATCTATCCGGGTGCTTAATGTCCGGCATATCTCTCTGAGCCAGCACACAGCTCTTTGGAGGTTAATGCAGGCATGTGAAAGTTCCTTGGAGACTTTTTTCTTCCAGCCAGCCGTGAGAGAAGGTTCGTGTTATTCATCTAATCTTGAAGTGTCCCTTATTCATGGCTCTATCACTAGATCCTGGCACTTTATTGGAAAACATTGGGAGAAGCCCCATAGACTTTAGCCATTTACGCTGGCTTAGTTCTCTACACGTCACCGCGGACTTTAATCATCAAAGTGAATTGATTTTTCACAGCAACGCCCTTCGATGGTTAACCCATGCCTTCAACGCCAGCTCCTCGTCTGTGACCATACAAAAGCTGACTCTGCGCTGTAATATCACCGGAGGCAACGTACGGATCCCAGATACATATATGAAACCATGGCAAGAACTCGACACAGTGCTTGCTTCTGAACGATTCTCAGCTCTTCGGAGAGTGTATATTTATTTGCATTGCTCGCTAACTCTCTCAGTCATCGCAAGGGTGAGAGATCAGTTTGTCGAGCTCCGCAAAAAGCACACCTCTGGCTCAGGTATAGATACTCCGGTCTTTACATTGGGATACTACTCCTGGAGTGCCGGAGGGTTTGTCGAATATTAGCCGTGATGTGAGTTGCATCGTAAATTCGTTAGCAGGCTACTGGTTACATAAATCGACTGCCGGCCTGAGCAGTAGAACTCAAGTTGCTTCCAAAGAATTACCTCAATAAAGATGTTTTCATTTTCTGTGTACTTCATGTTATTATATATAATTTATGTTCCTACTACGCATTTGAACAGAACGCCAATAGCGTTTGTGCGAGTGGCAGATCATTTGAATTTGGAACTTGAAGGGACCAAGATAACGCGTTTCGCTTGAAAGGTGTTGCCAAACAAAGGAGGAGTGAGAGCCAAAATTTGTTCGGCCACCTGTATTCGACGTCGTCACCGACTCCATCATGTCGTTGCTTCGTCTTGCTCTTCGAACACCCCTCGGGCAAGCCTCCCCAAGGACTGTTTCTTCATGTTTTCCCGCTCGATGTAATAACGGTGTCCTCAACGCCTTCGCTCCGGTTCCTCGACGCGCCTACGCATCAAAAGGCAAAGAGAAGAGCAAAGTAGTCAAAGAGAAGGGCAAAGAGAAAGTCATAGACAAGAGCAAGGAAAAAGGCACAGCGAAGTCAACAGCAACCCTTGTTCCAGGTTCGAAGCAGCCTATAACGGACCCCGCTGCACAGGAAGAATATGCGAAAGCCGAAGCAGCGATGAACATTGCTGTCGACTGGTACCGCAAAGAGTGTGCCGCCGTCGAAGCGCGTGCAAATGGACGCGTCACTCCGGCTCTTCTTTCTCCTGTTCGCGTCACTCTTCCGGGAGATGACAAGCAGTACAGACTGGACGAGCTGGCGACTGTAGGAGTTCGTGAAGGGTCAACATTGCTCGTGACGTTATTTACTGCAGATGTGAGGTTATTCACTTAATAGGTGCTCGACTGTTCTTATTGGGTCACACCACTTACAACCGAACTTACCTTCGTGTTCAAGTAGACCATCAAAGCAGTAGAGGCGGCGTTATACGACTCCAAGATTCCAGGCGTAGTTCCACACCGGCAGGACGGCCATACCATCAAGATCCCGATCCCGAAGTGCGTTCTCTCTTGTTTCTACTTTGATTTACGAACTAAAGACGTTTTGCTCCTTTTCAGACCCACTGTAGATGCTAAGAATGAGCTATACACTGCGACCAAGCGCAAAGCTGAAGAGATTCGCGTGCAAATACGCAAGCAACATCAAGTCAGCCTAAAACGCGGGAAATACGAGAAACACTCGGTAGAACTTGAGGAGGCGAGCAATTCCTCTATATTTCTGAGATCAACCTGACCATCTCTGACTTTCTCTTCTGCAGTTCCAAAAGCTCACTGACCGTTATGTGGGCGAAGTGGACAAGCTTATTGCAGGTCTCCAGAAGGCGACTGGTGCGCGATAGATTATGTGTCGTCGTAGATCTCTTGTAGCTACGTAGTGCCTCGCATGAATATACTAAGTAACAACGCAATGTGACACATTGGATATCCCTACTTGCTTGAATATCATTGTAGTTGCTCCCAAACTGACCCGTTAGATGGATAACTCGCGGGTCTCGTATGAGTTACATGCGGTCTGAAAACGCGGCCACCAAACGAATTATATGCGGAGGTGCAATCAGGTTTCAAGTCATCAAGTTTACTATATATACAACAAAGTTACTACCAGTGGGTATATGTATAGCACAATATGAAACAGCTTTAGTAATACGATTATTTAAACGATGACCAATTGCAGTCGGCAAGATAGGATGGAGTTTAGAATATAGGACAATGTAATGTAGTAAAATAGTATGTACAATAAGATAGTACCTCCGGTAGTACACGTGTAGGGGATGTTCCTGTAGCAATTGGAGATCCTAGTCTTTAGTGAGAAGGCGGCCACGGTGGTCAAGGCCGAAGAGATTGGCTAGAGAGGATCACCATCATCAGTACAAAGCGCCAGTACATAGCATAAAGGACATACCAAGCTCCCTCACTGTGAGCCTTCCGATCTTCTTCCCAGTTCCTTCACCCAAGCTTCCATCGGCAAGGGTTTGCTATAGGAAAGCGAGTCAGATGAGAACAACTCGAAAGCTGGTGTGTCAATCTACGTACCTTGCGCAGCTGCATAGCAAGCACACGGTCTTCAACTGTATCGCTGATGACGAGCCTCTGGACATCGACGGATCTCGTTTGCCCGAGGCGATGCACTCGGTCAAAGGCTTGCGACTCGATAGCCTGCGACCATCCAAGATCAAGGGAAATTACATTGTTGGCTCGAGTTAAGTTCAGACCGACACCTATCATTCCAGCTTAGCTTAAGTCACAGATGTGAGAGAAGCTCATAGAAAACTTACCTCCACATTTTAACGACATCAACATGATGCGGGCCTTGTCCTTGGACATGAAGACGCGGACGGCCTGGTTGCGTTTAGTGCGGTTCATATCACCTTGATATTTGACATGAATGATTCCGGCTTGCAGGAGATAGTCGGAGACGAGCGAGAGGCAGGCTGTCCATTGAGAAACGACGAGGATCTTACACAGAGAATGTCAGTAAGCATAACGATGAAAATCTGGAGAAGGCACACCTTCTCGTCAGGGCGGTCCTTTGCTAGCTGCAGAATCCGCTCCATCATATACTGCGTAAGAAGGCTCGTTAGTTCAGCAACGGCAACAGAAGGTTATAGGGCATACCTTCATCTTAGTCGAAGGCAGGAAGTGAGGCATCAACTTGATCGCCTTCGAGGCTATAGGTACCTTCCTCTGACCGAAAAGCACCTCCTTCTCCTCAGGGGTATCTTCGATCTCCTCATCCGAATCAAGGACAACATGAGCTCTTCGCTTTCCCAGTCGCTTCTTCTTTAGTGCACGATGCTCATCCTTCTCCTCCTCGTCCTCATCACTGTCGACGATGAAGTCACTCATGTCGTCTTCTTCACCCTCTTCTTCATTTTCCGATGCAGTGTCAGCGTCTAACAGGATCACATCATCCGAGTCCATGATACGACGGCTGCGAGGAACGCGCTTCGGCCTTCTGGTCCTGGACTTTGCTTTTCCTTTGCCTTTCCGGTCATTGCTGGAGTCGATAGCATCAACGTCGATCACCTCGTGAGCGTCAAAATTGAGCATCTCCGTATCCTCGTCCTTGGGCTTCTGTCCAGGAGGAAGCAGATCTTCGTCAGAAGGTTCGAATGCCTCACGTTCGAACAGTTTTTCTTCGCAGATAGGATCGCGACAGCTGGGGCCTTCACAGGGATTTAAGTAAGAGCGACAACAATAATAATAAAGTTGACTGACAAGGACGCTCGTTCGCTTTATACTTGGTGGGATCATCGGCGTTCGGCTCTACAGGAGCAGCATTACGGATCACTTCGACTACGCATTTCAAATTAATATTTGGGAATATTGTGAAAAAAATGCCAGGTCACCTAAACAGTCTCGGCAGAAGACATGAGCACACGGAGTGATCACTGCAGAAGTGAAAGGATCGAAGCAGATCGGGCACTCTTCGTCGTCCGCAGCCGCATCAACAGACTAAAAGAAGGATGAATGAGTTGTCGAACATAAAATTATAAAGACCACACCTCTTTTTCAGCTTGAATACGTGCCAGCACAGATGCCTTGAACTTCCCTTTCATCCTGGTGACGAATTCGGGCGAAACTAGTCGTCGAGCACGGGACAATTCAGTTGCGATCTCGGGTGACTTGGAGTCATTCTCGTGGACCTCTTCCGAAGAGATGAACGCAACGCCGTCCTCTTGGATAAGCGACGGGTGCGAACAGAGCTGGCGAAGACGAAGGAGTAAAACAAGGACCTGGTGATAGTTCCTATGAATGCGGTGTCAACATTGCAAGCAAAGTTTGCAGCGTGCTATCGGCTCACTTCAGAACGGTACCAGCTCTTAAGAAGCGATTGAATGTGGCTTGGTTACGAGCTTCCACCTGGCAGGATAATCAGAAGATAACTCAACGATACAAAGAAATAGTCTAACCATAGCATAAATATCCCTCTCCTCCTGGGTAAACTCGAGCCTGATAAGTTCCACCTTCTTCTCAGGGAGCTCTATGAGGTGTTTCCCATCGAGCATCGAGTCCTTCATGCGTCGAAGAAGGAAAGTCTGAATGATGGCCTGTAACCGACTAACAGCAAGAGCAGCTAGGGCACATCAAGGTCAGTTGAAATCTGGGAGGCGTACACCACGATAACGTACGTTTCTTCTTCTCCAGTCTCCCGACTTGACGTTGGAACTCTGCAAAGTCGTACCACGGCCTGATCTTCAGGAATCTCAAATATCCGTAGACGTCACCTAGACTGTTGATGATGGGCGTGCTAGAATTCGCAGATCAGTACCATTGTTTATACTTGACATTGTTGATTGACAAGGGGAGATATAACGTACCCAGTAAGACACCAGCGATAGACTGCGCGAAGGTCAGTGACAGCTCGAGATGTTCCTGGAAGTGGTGCATCAGGGCGATGGTAGACAAGTATTCAATGATCGACATACTAGTTCTTCTGTTCCGAATAGCCTGGGCTTCATCGAGAATGACACGGAAAAACTGCACGCCATAGTAAGCAACAGCGCTGTTGAATATAGCACAATGCTTACATCGACTTGGAATAAGAGGCCCGCTAGCGAGAACATAAGGAACATGCAAAATACGAGAAAGAATGACTGCGAAATCTCACCATCCTTCTGACGCTTCTTAGAACGAGCTTCCTTGTTGTTAAACTCCCCGTCATCGTCGGACGCCATGAAATCATCCTTTTTCTTCTTCTTGCGAGCCTTCTCTTTCTTCTTCATCTCTCCCTCGATATCAGGCCATTCAAGAGACATTGTCTGTAAAGGCGCATTAGCATATTTGTTCAAGTAATTAATTCTGTCAAACACCAACCATGTACGTAGTCAGGACGACGTCGTAGTTTAGAAGGTCCTGCTTCCGCTTCGGCTTGGATGTACCATGATAGATAAGGCATTTGAGACCACAGTTTGTCTTCATCTCGATCTCGATCTTCCACTGATCGAGCAATGCAGTGGGAGCGATAATGAGATTCGTCTTGCATTGGGGGTCAAGAGACTTCTTCTTGACAATAACGGCGATCCTGCAAATAAATTTGTCAGCATAGATGATGCTCCACAAGAATCTTGCAACATACATTTGCACGGTCTATGGCAAGTAAGAGTAGCAGAAGCGATAAATGCGTGTTCACGTGTAAAAGAGCAGGCCACCGACCTTTCCTAGACCCATATCATCGCCTAGGCATCCGCCTTGGAGTGTACTAGCCTCCTTATCCACCATCCACGCAGCGCCGATAGTCTGATGAGGCATCAACGCAACCTCCATGCCTGGAATTAGATCGTACTGCGTGCGCAGCTGGAGGCGTTCGAGGGCCTTATCAACACTCGCGTTACCGTCGAACGCTTCGGCATTACCAGCCTCGATGAGGAACTTGTCTATGCTAAAATCACAAAAAAATCAGTTATAAAGGTGCTACAGTGGAATGGAACGTGCCAGAGAGAACTTACTCGTCGGCCTTCGCCTGTGGGCCAAGGAACATGTCCTTGCCTCGTCCATAGAAGTCGCCATCCCGATCGAACCTGGCTGCACCCTCGAGAGGAAGCGGAACATTGATCCCGATGCGGTTGACGACGTCGGCGTAGACAGCAGGGTCGACGGCCATCCCGCCCTCATCACTGTCATAGCCATCGAGCGGGCCGCCAAACGCACCAGGCATGACATAGTTGGGACGCGGAGGGGGTGCCACCTTCTCCGCGAGGAACGGGATGGGCGCTGGCTCAGGCTTTACAAGTGGCTTGAGTGAGTCAGGAATAGAGAGCCGCCCGCGGATGCCCATGCGCATGGCGAACGGAGACAGCGGGAGCTGCTCCTCCTTCTTGACGCTGCTCGGAGCAGAGGATGGCGTAGCAGACGGGAGCCGGACGTTCGATCCCGACGCGACGGGTTGTGCTTGCAACTGGCGAGCCTCAGCTCTGCGGCGCGCGACTTCTAGCGGGCTGCTTGCGCCTCTAAAGCGCACCAGAGGGTACGCCGGGTTCTGGAAGGCAGGAGGCGGCGCGAAGCTCGAGGTGCCTGCCGCCGTGGGACCACCGCCGAAGTTAGGCGGGGGTATGACGCTGAGCGACGTGTTTGTCGGGCGCCGCTTGACGGGGGACAAGTTCGGGATCGACGCGGCGTACTCGCTCTTGCGCCTCTTACACTCCTCCATCTCAGAGAGGAGCTTCCCGAGTCTGGTCAGATTGGCTTTAATCATCTTCGGTTTGTGGAAGATGCGGTTGATGTGCTCTTGTAGGTACGAGATGCGCGCCTGCGTGTCTTCGATCTTGGCGCGGATGTCTTCAACGGCGGAAGGTTCCGGGTACGGGGCTCGACGCGTTGCGAGAGCCATTGACATAGATGGGGGAGAAGTTAGAGCGGACGCAGCGCTCGCAGTGGTGGGTTCTGACTCCGAAGGGACGAGTGCGTTGTAATTCACTTGGGCATGGGGGGTCTTGTGCGAAGCGTCCATCTTAAGCCTTTTAGATGAAAAGGCAGGTGCGTTAAAGGGGTCGTCCTTGTCCTCAGCTTTGGGAAGGGGACTGAAAGCGCTGTCGGAGGTACGTTTTCTCGGAGGGAGAGCACTCTCTACCGGCTCCGGCTTTACGCAAACAAGACTCGACACGCGCCTGGCGACAGGTGCAGAATTCGAAGTAGTAACAGGAAGCCTCGCATTGTTATGGATATATGCAGATGAAGAAACGGAAGAGGTGATTGGCGGGGTGTCCAAGAGCCTAAGTAAATCGGAGCCCTCTTGCTTCACGAGGCACATATGTTTAGGCGCCTTATCATTGTTCTGTAAAATGAAACCCGTCCATAAGGTGATAGATAACTACGTTTTATTGCCCACCTCATTCCTTGTACTATTCTGACCCGTTACGCGTGCAAGGCGGCTCTTTCGGTGTATCGGATGGTCTTCGATATGCGCCTATTGCACACAGCGACCTGTCAATTACGCGCTTCTATGAGGATTAACTAAAGAAACGCACCCTATATTCGGCTAAAGACCCAAGTCCATCCCTGACTCCGCCATCGTGTGCATTCAAACGAGCACCAAGAGCAATCGACAGGCCATCGCAACCTTGCTCAAGACAGGTAACCGTTCCATCTGGAAAAGATAAAGATCGGGTGAGAAAGACGGTAAGCACGCGTCAAAACTCACATCCGCATTTGGGCTGTAACGTAACGCGAAACTTTGACGACTATTTTAGGACGCGTCTCCCGCAACATTGAACAAAGGGAAACTCGCATTATCGTCGAGTGGACACATAGAGAGATGATGCTGGAGCTCTTTGACATATATATATGGCACGGCGGCGTCCTGGGATGCGTTAAAGGGATTTTAGCGCGAGTCAGGAACCATTTGCCACTTGGTCTTAGAGACTCACCTTGCTTGACGCGGGCAATCCCAGCTGCTGTTTTGCGAGCGCGAGAAGCTTTTTGCGGGGGTCGTCACCCATGACGTGGGCGGACGGGGAGGGGGAAGGAGCTGCGGTGGTGGTGGGCGAAACAGAAGAAAGGGTTAATTACGAGGAGCCCAGCCGCAAGGCCTCGCGTCGGGGTTTCTCACGCCCATTTATGTGCCCTCAAATTTATTTGTAGCCGAGTATCGCGTAGCACGTGATTCAATCTAACTCCCTTCTTATCTCGGGCCATTACAGTAAACAGTTGTTTCCTAAAAATACCTCTAAAAGGGATAATAATATATTTACCGCTCTTCAGGAGGCATCAAGAAATAAGAGTGGGCTGGAATAGCTAGCCACAGTGGCCGACGGAAGGAGCGCGTCGCGCGCTGTTTGTCCAAGCATCCAACACGCTCGCATTGACGCGTTCAATTGATGCGCCCACAGGCCCACCATCGTCCGTGTTATCGGGCACCAACTCTATATTTCTTCCAGTTCCCCGCTTGTCAATCTTCTCCACAAACTTACGACATGCATACTCAAAATGCATGTTGGTTTCCTGATAAATTTCTGAATCCTCGCGGTAGAGGCATAATTCAGTCGAGTCAGGAACTTTAAGGCTTGAAAAGCTAGCTCAGACTGATTATTCATACTATGAATTAGATTCCAGAAAAATCTTTGAGTTCAATTACTAAAACTGCGAGATTTTATACAACGACACGGCATGCCATAATTACTACTGCGCAGTTCAAGCTCCAGATCTGCTCGGGCTCCTCATCTGAGGTGAGTTCCTATCCGTCGATTTGCATCATGGTATAAGCCAGTCTTTGTGTATTGATAAATCCTATAGGAGAAATAATAGTTTGGCAGGAAGGAATGTATTCTGACATTGCCAGTAACTCATTTTTGCAGGAATGGCCGCCTTGAGGGCGCAATAAATACATAAAGCCCGCAAGTAAACGATACATAAGCTTCATAATCATTAGAGGAATCAACAACGCAAGACCCTTGTACAGCGCTAGATTTATCTGGTTAAAAATCTAACCAATTAAAAGAACAAAGTCCGTGCGAACTACTACTATATAAGGCGGTAATTAATGGCATGCTTGGCCTTAAATTAAATTCGAAAGCAGAACGCAAGAAAGCACTATTTAGGAACACAAACATAGAGTATCAGATCAGAATGTAACAGAAATACAGCCAGTCTAATGATATACTTATACACGGCGAGTCGCATGAATAGAAGTCTAAGAAGCGCCTAGTCAACAAGCCTTTAATATCTACTAGGCTGAAGAACAGCTCCATTGTGATCAAGGCCGAAAAGATTTGCTAAAGAAATGAAATCAGTCCACACGCTGCCAGCGCCTGAAAAAGCATCACTGCTCACCAAGCTCTTTGACGGTAAGTTCTGAAACCAAAAAATATAGCGCTTAGCCCTTGACTCGCAGTTCGAATGTAGAGCATAACTCACTTCCGATCTTTTTTCCAGAACCTTCGCCCAGCGTTCCGTCAGTGAGCGTTTGCTAAAAGGCGCTCAGTCAAAATGCGGGCACTATCAGGGTGTTATAAATAGAAGTGCTTTACCTTCCTCTCCTGCATGCTTAGCACGCGGTCTTCCACAGTGTCGGTGATTGCAAGGCGTTGAACTTTGACTGGCCGAGTTTGACCCAGGCGATGGACACGGTCAAATGCCTGCGCTTCGATGGCTTGGGACCAGCCAAGATCCAGTGAGATGACATTATTGGCGCATGTGAGATTGAGTCCAACGCCTATGAATGTCATGTATCAATGATCAACGGACGAAAATATAAAAAAATTTTGAATCGGAATGGACCCACCTCCGCACTTGAGTGACATCAGCATGACGCGAACCTCATCCTTTGAAATAAAATCTTTCACTGCCTGCGAGCGTTTAGCACGGTTCATGTCCCCTTGATAGCTGACATGGGCGATCCCAATCTCTTTCAGGTAGTTTGATGCTAGCGACAAGCAACTAGTCCACTGAGAAACAATCACCGTCTGCCAACGGCCGGAGCATCGTGAACACACACAAATGCCAATGATCATCATGAGAAGCACCTACCTTTTCCTCAGGGCGTTCCTCCATCAACTTTCGTAATTCCTCTATCATGTACTGCATTGAAGAAAGATAAACGGCCCGTCTAAGGCTATACAATGAGTCACTTACCTTCATTTTGGTAGAAGGAGGCACCAGCTGCGAGGTCTCGCCGGAGACAGTGCACTGACTCTGAGAATCAACAGCCAGTTTGCGATCTGCATTGCCAATATCCATTTTTAAATCTTTGGCGTCAGCGGGAACATTTTCTATTTCAGACAGCACAGCCTCGTCCGGCAGCTCGAATGCATCCCGGCGGAATAGTTTCTCCTTGGATATTGGGTCCCGACAGACAGGACCTGCAGCATGTTAACTTTAGTGTGTAGCCTTAAACTATGCACTTACAGGGTCGTTCGTCCGCCCCATATTTCACTGGTTGTCCAGGAATACGTTCAACCTGCGGGGCAGTGTCAATCACGTCGACTGAAGCTCATCGTTAGAAATACGCATGTACAGCAGTAAAAATAGCGGCATACTGAGGCATTCGCGACAGAAGATATGGGTGCAAGGAGTGACCATGGCGTCGGTGAGAACATCGAAGCAAACTGGACATTCCTCATCATCGAAGGTGGCGTCAGGAGACTAGTATAAATTTGTCAGTATGAAGTGTCTCAGGATAAAAGCAATCGGAGAATATACCAGTTTTTCGGCCTCCATACGCTTCAGCGCAGATTCCGTCAGTTTATTCTGCATTTTTAAGACATAATCAGGTGAAACCAAGCCCGCAGCCCGAGCCAACTCGACAGTTCTCCACTCAGAGCTCTCACTGTAGCCTTCAGGCGAAAATAATGAGCCTCCTTGCTCCTGGATGAGAGCAGGATGCGTGCAAATCTGCCGGAGGCGCAGAAGTAGGACGAGAACTTGGTGATAATTTCTGCGCAAAATGTTATCACTGGCAGGAAGATTGTATCAGTGAGCGGACTTACTTGAGAACGGTTCCTGCTTTCAGGAAGCGATTGAAGCTCGCCTGGGTGCGCGCTTCAACCTGAAATTAAAGGTGGAATATGAGAAGGGAATTTGAAGGCTCCAATGCGTTCTTACCATTTTATAAATATCTCTTTCCTCAGGCGAGAATTCTAGCTTGACAAGCGAAACTGTTTTATCAGGAAGTTCAATAAGGCGCTTGCCATCTAACTCCGAGTCTTTCTTGCGCCTTAGAAGAAAGGTTACAATGATTGCCTGTAGACGAGCTGCCGCGCTATTGGCTATAATATACCGAGTATGTGAGATGTATGGCAAAATATATGAACGGCAAATCGCACGTTGTTTCTTCTCTAGTTTACCGACACGGTGCTGAAACTCAGTAAAATCAGACCATGGCTTGATTTGCAAGAAACGCAGGTAGCCGTAGACGTCAAGAAGGCTATTGACAATGGGAGTTCTATAATGGACGGTGTTAGTGACAGCGATAGCACTGCGAAGATGATGATATAGACCCAGTGAGACACCAACGGTAAATAGCTCGAAGATGGGTGACGGCGCGGGACATTCCTTTCATCAAAGAACCATGTGAGAAAGAAAATCCTGTGGTGAGCAATCCAACTTACTGGTCCTCCTATTACGGATGAACTGGGCCTCGTCCAGAATAATGCGATAAAACTGAGAATGAATATTAGCCGATGCTTTAGTGTACCAGAATAGAATAGCTACCTGTACTGAAAAGAGAAGTCCTGCTCCTTTGAGAGTATGAGTGTTATGGCATATAGAGAGTATGGCGTTCGCGGACCTTCTTTTCGCCGCTTCATTGGGAATTTCCCAATCCCACATATATCTGAATCGGGGGTGGGTAGGCCCCCGTTTTTCTTTCTTTTTGCGATTTCCCTTCGTTTCTGGCCTTCAGTATCAGGCCATTCCAAGGCCATAGTCTGAAATTCAAAGTTAGGACACATCATTGAAAATTCATCAATACATACTGCGTAAGTAGTGAGGACAACGTCATATTTCAATAGGTCTTCCTTGCTCTTGGGCTTTGACGAACCTTTCAAGGGCCGAAAATTATGATCAGTACAGAGCTATAAGATGGTTAAGAAAAACGAACCATGATAGATGAGGCATTTCAGCCCGCAATCTGTTTTAACTTCTATTTCCAGTTTCCATTGATCAAGAAGCGAGGTGGGCGCAATAATGAGATTCGTCTTGCATGAGGGATCCGGCGACTGATTTTTTACAATAACAGCGATCCTGCACACAGATGTCTTAAGTATCCGTCATTACCTCGAAATCGACAACCTCACATCTGAACGGTCTAACAACGACGAAGTTAATGGATGTCATGATAATGATAACCGGAGTTGACACCAACCTTCCCAAGTCCCATCTCATCACCCAAACATCCGCCGGAAATAGAGCCCTGTTCTTTATCCACCATCCACGCGACGCCGATGGTTTGATGTGGCAGCAGCTTGACTTTCATCCCTGGCACAAAGTCGTACTGAGACTCGAGGCCGAGACGCTCCAATGCCTTGTCCATGCTTTCATTTCCTTCAAACTGCTTTTCGTTACCCGCCGCGATGAAGAAATCGTGGATACTGAATAAGGATTAAAAATAAGAGGAAGGAATAACAGAGACAAGTGATAAGGGCTTACGCATCAGTTTTCGGTTCAACAAAGGCGTCTAATCCCCCTTCGTAGGTGCTCATATCTTCATATAAATCATTACCGTCACGCCTGTAGTACTCCCAATTGATGGCCTGATCAACGTCTACTCTGTGCTCGTCGAACGTATCCATATCGATATCCCAGTCAACCTGTGGAGAAGGGGAGGAAGAATCCCACTGAGTATTCGAACCTGAAGCAACTGGAAAAGGGTTTCCGTTCCATACGAAGTCTTGACTCGGGCGATCAAAACCCACCTCTTTCCCCTCCCAAGACGATATAGAACTCGATGCGTTAAAAGGCGCGTCGAGAGAGAAGCCATGGGAGGAAGGATAACCTCCATCGCTGCTAATGCCGAGAAATTGGCTAGCAGGAATGGAGGGATATGTTGGCTCTCCTAGAGCAAAAGCTAAAGAAGACGAAGGCCCCATGTTACGGGTAATATCAGGACTTGACGGTGGGAGCGAAAATTGTGGGCGAAGATCCAGCGATTGCTGTTGAGGTTTGTAACAGTCATAAACGGGATCATAAAATCCTGTGCGCGAACTTCCCGCCGGAGAGTCGACATGATGAGATGGAATGTCATGGTGGGAGTAGGAGATAGAATCGAACTCCTGAAATGTGACTCGGGGAACGGGGATTGCTGTATCGGCGGCAAGGGAATTCTCCTCATGGGATTCAGTCATGGGCGCTTGGAAATTTGAAGTGCTAGCAGGCCAGAGGGTCGGCATGGAGGATTCGGGGAGGAAAAGCTCATCTTCGGACATCTCTAAGGACGGTATATCGGTCGTTTGTCTCTCCATCCTTTGCTATAATCTCATATGATACGGTGAAGGTGTATCGATCTTCCTTTGGTGAAAGCGCTTTCAGTCACAATCGTGTGCTAGAATTGAGATATAGCGGCTGTGCGAGTTTTAGAAGTCTGACTTACCTTGATAAACAGCCCTTTGAACGTATTTTCCTGGCTTACTCCCGTTCTTTCTTGCGCGAGGCGAATACGAATGCTGGATGGAAGAGGCGTTTTTAAAGGCTTGGACAATCTTCGGGACTCGAGAGTGATGCGAATTAGAATCTATAGGCAAGAAGGACGTGCAATGCGAGTCGGGCTTGCGGAATGTCCACTAATGGGGCCAGTGTATGGGATTAGGTGTAGTAGGACAGCTGGCAAACTGTAGTCTTGGAAGTTGGCGTTTAAAAGAGAGTAAGCGCTTTTCTGGCCTTCACTTAACGGCGTGTCAAAGAGAAATGGACATGCTTGATAGGCGCTTATTTGCTGTTACAATGGATAGATATGGAGCGTTACATACATACACCGCTGACGTCCGCATTCATCTTGGCATACGCGTTTCTCATATGCCACACAGCCTGCCGCCTTCCTGGAGAGCAGCTTATAGCGCAAGGACTCACCGTATGTCTGTGCATTTGATAGATGATCAACGGGAGAATGCGATTTGTTATACAACGCACAAACAAGGGAAAGTCCACGCTGATATCGCCGTCCAATTCCCCTTCGTTCAAAGTAGTCGTATTATTTCGGGATGAATCAATGATTGAGAGATTAATTCATGACCTGCAATGAGAAGAACCGGGATTCTGTCAAATACAATGTTTAGATAGATGCAGGAAACACACTTCAGAGAAAACAGCAAGATATCTCTGCTTTCTGAACTTGAACTAAATTCGAGAATTTGCCATCCCAAAAGATTAGATGTGATAGCCAAAAGGGTATATGTGTAGTGCAGCAAGTAGCGGAGTCCTGAAGAGGGTTGAGATGGGACTCATGGAAGTGGGCGTGGGCCGCAGTTCATCATTGTGAGCAAGCAAACTGCAAGTTCAAAATTTCGCGCCCAGTGCCGGCCTGCCCATCATGGTTTTCGGGCCGGTATCACCCACCATACTGTTGCAAACTGACCCAACAGAATTTTTATCTGAATTATTTTACAAGATTTATCTTGATTTATATTAAATTATTCTCCAGTATAACTCCAGCGTCAATCATACTTCATCAGAGTCATTGCCAGTACAATATATAGCATATAATATGCACTCCTTGTGCACCTCATCTGTTTCTGACGTGTTACAATCCAACATCATCCAAAAACCTCTCCGTTAAATTCCACAGCTCCTCCCCGTCTTCTTGTTCTCTCTTTCCGAGACTAGCTTTCGCTACCCTCCCCGTCGGCTGACTCTCTAGATACGCCCCTTTATAAGAGTCATTATTTTCCCGTACCTTTTTCCCGGCGGCGGCAAATGCGGAGTTGTATGCGCCCACAGTGGGGTTAGCAATTGCAAGGCCAACAAGCCAGCGGAAGAAGCCAGGAAAATACCAATTGTGTGTAAACGTATCCACGCCTCCTGGGTGAATTGATATGACGGCTATAGGGGAAGATCGAGAAGTTAGCCGGGTTTGGAGGACTTTGGAGTACAGAAGGATAAGGTATTTGCTATAACCTGTTGGGTAATGGCTTAGGTGTGGATGAGCTAAGAAGTATAATAGCCTGCCTTACCGTATCGTGTAAGCCCGGAAAGAGGACGCCCTGTGTACTTTACGTTAAAGTCCGAGATCTCTTTGAAAACAGGGGAAGGAATCATTTTGTGCGTGATCGACGTGAGCTAAGGCGAAACATTTAGTGTTGAATGTGTTGCATAAAATCGGCGGCGTACATTCACAATCCGAACATCCGAGTCCAACCCTTGAGCTGTCTCCTCCATAAGAGGGAGAAGTGTGCGGGTAAACACCACTGGACTAATATAGCTACCAGGAAATTGAGCCCATGCAGAAAGGATAAAATATAAATTACTGAAACGTACTTGACAATGACCATCGTTGCAACGCCTGCATGATGATACACTCATAAAAATGAAGAATTTGATTACTGTAAAATGCAAATCCACCATCTGGTCCAATATCATGTGGTCCGTTCAAGCTGAAATCACAAAAAAAAATTAGTTGAGACACGTGCCCACGAAATTAACACATAGCGATTCGAGGGCTCACACTCCGGCATTATTTACTGTTATATCGCACTCCAATTAGACACACGGCGAGAACTTAGAATTAAAAAATTCTACTTACCCAATATATCCAGCCTCTTCTCCATCTCCAGAAAGTCTTGCGCCGCTTTCTTCGTGTCTCTTGGGTCGCTCAGATCCAGCTTCAACCAGACTATCTTGCCATTACCTGGTCCCAGGCCTTCACTTTCCAATCTCGCAATGGCACCGGTGGCTTTGGATTCATTGCGAGCGGCTAGATAGACTGTGGCGCCGGCACGAGCAAGATGTAGAACAGTAGCATATCCAATACCAGCGCTTTTCACGCAGAGGATAGAAACATGTGTGGTCAACATCAGAGGGTAAATCAATGGTCAAATCATGCACGTACTTTCCCCCCGTAACAATTACCACCTTTCCTCTCAAATCGACCAGATCTGCTGTTGGATCAAACTTGCGGGAAAAGAGGCTGCCCATGCTCTTTAGCTCCTGCGCTAGCGCGTGAAAAGCGCGTGTGAACACAGTGATCAGGGAGAGAAATGAACAAACACGTATGTGATGACCGTGACATACATAAGTACATATCTTTCAGGAACGATTTTAGAACTGCGCGTAGATAAGATTCGCTAAAACAGCTCCAAATTGATGGGGAGGAACGCTAGAAGTTAAAATGCCATGGTCGGCCGGTGTCTACGCAACCTCAATCTACAGTCGAAGCTCTCATAACCCATACCTCTCGGTTTAGAGCCGAAGTTATGGGTTATCAGGGAGTATGGGCTAAGAGGATGTTTCGAAAACAAAACTGCGAAAATTTCAGAAAAATCGCCAAAAAATCATATTGATTATCTAAACTACGAGAGAGTAAAATAGTCAGTAATACGAGAGGATTTTATAGCTTGTACCTCCTCTATGCGTAAATTATGTCTAAATGAGTATAGTAAAGTATCCAATTTTTGTGCCAAAGTACTACTCTCATGATCGAGATATCTGTTGATGACAGAAGCAGCCTGGAGGAGCTCACGGCAGGTTGGAATTGGCTCGACTGGAATATCATTATCCCTATCTGAACCTTCATTATCAGTTTTCCGTGCATCCATTACAACATCATAGATTTCCTGATTGGTAATGT